>VDFB02255044.1:0-21556 GCA_007258455.2 Sequoia sempervirens
TTCATGCAAGTAGATGTTAGTTGTGGACTTGTGGAGTTAATTGAGGCAACTTCATTTTTATCCATACCACTAGTAGCTTGTTGACGGCAAGTTTGCCTTGTGTGGTCGACTGGAAAACTTTATAAACTTAACTTCGATTGTGATTCATGTATGTGTATGCATCGTTTTGATGGTACTTATATGTTGAATTATAATTTGAAAACCCCTTGTCACTCCCTTGAAGATTGCACCGACTTTGTGTAAGTTGTCCAACGTGAGGCGAAGCAGAGTCTGGTCGAAGTCTGTCAAGATTGATCCCACGTCCCGTCCTTAGATAGAATGTAAACTTCTTAGGCCCTACACTCTTTTAAATTCAGTTCATTCCTGGTTAGAATTAGGAAACTTGTGCTCACTTGCCAAATCATTCGAACCACGTGAAAGCCCTTAATCTACTGTCTGTTGTCAGTTGTCGAACAATTGTGTAAGTCCCCTTGAAATACCAGCAAAACACATCGAGCCAACTAAGGGTATTCTATTGCATGAAGGAACCTTGAAGTTAAATGTATGATCTATCTCGCAATCTTAGCATGCAGGAAACTTTGTTCAAGAGAGGATAGAGTAGCCGTTGGCAACTTTATTCTGTGTTGGTGTAGTCGCAAAAACCACGTCAACAGGAGGGTTAGACATCTGTTTTATGGCCAAGGGTTTCATTTGGTCATCTTTCAAAAGAAGAGGACAAGGCTTTGATTTTTTACAGAGATTTACGGTTTTATCAGAGCACAAGGATATATCTTCATCCTTGAATTCCCCATTTTAAACTTAAAAGAAAACTTTTTCTCAGGTCACAATATGGATAAGGTTCTATGAATTCTTGTTGGAATTTCGGAAGGAGGAAATGTTGTGAGATATATGGAAAATGGCAGGATGAAGTTACACACAATTCAGAAGTTTCCTCCCATGCATCATGTTTTCATGGACCTCACAAAACCAATGAAGCATTTAGGATCAGATGCTCAAAAGAAACTTGGAGAAAGGAAATAGATTATGAATGCCTGCTCTTCTGGTGCTTTAATTGCTGGAAAATAGTGTATCTAAGTGAATCATTAGGGGAGAAATGATGAGGATAAAGCCCTTAAAAAGAAACCCTCAAGGAAGTAAAATTTAAACAACAATAATGTAATAATTTAAAGAAAAGGAATCATTGGTGCATCAAGAAGAAAAGAATGTCCCATAGGAACATATTCATGAAGAGGAAGATCAGAAAATTACAAGGAAGATCTTCTGGTATTGGTGAAGAACAAAAATGATTAGAATAAATTTCAGAAACAAGAGAAAACCAGGAAGAAGATGTTGAAGTTCTATAGTAATCCCTTGTTAGTGACTCTATCTCATGAGAAGCTGGCAACAATACAAAAAGATGGTTCTTGAAGGAGCCATTGACATTGTGAAGGTTTATACAATTCCAACTATAAATTTGTTGCCAGGTATAGGTACAATGATTACCATGGGAAGAAATCCAAGACAAGGAGAGATCCAAAAGATAAAAAGATGGAAGTGGAGAATAGCCAACAACAGAAAAGTATTCAAACAAAACTCTGAATTTGTTACTAGATACAGGCACAATGGCTACTATGGAAACAAAGGTATGACAAGAAAAAATTCCAAAAGAAAATCAGTTAGATGTAGAGCATAGACAAAAAAAAATACTGACTTAATTTGGGTGGAAGCCTTAAGATGGGGATGTTAGATACATAAATGGATGGCTTCTAAAGCTGCTGATTGAGGAGTAGAAATTATAATCAAATTCTTTTGCTCTGAGAGACTAAAATAACTAGTAAATTCAGAAACTTTTCAACAAATAGCTAATGCAAGATAGAAACCAATATTTTTCTTCAGGAATGCCTATCTATCAGTCATGCAGTCATATACATATTAGTATGGATGTAAAGGGGAGATTGTTTTATTGCTATTTCCTTTGCCTATGGCCTTATGGAAGAGTTTTGCAATGGCCCCAATGATATATGTTCGGCTCTTGGGAGGGGACTTGGTGATTTTAGTGCCATATTGAAGAATGATGATATTTAGAGAACATTCCTTTGGAGTACTACAGAAGATAATAGGAAAAATTGCTTGGTGATTTGTAAAATTAAAAAAACCGTGCCTTTGAAATGTTTTGAGAGTTTTTGATTTTTGCTATTATAAGCTTATGAACAAGGTCCTCAATGCTGAGGGGCTTCGGATAGTCCTTAAGGAAGTAGTCTTTGGAGATGTGTTTTGCAGTTGAAATAATTGGATGCTGCTCATGAAGATAGGATATTTACCCAACAAAATCTGTCAATTCATTCTTTCTATATGGAATTTTGTAAGTCATTTAGGTCTCTGATTCAGTCTCAATTTTGATAGCAGGTTTAAATAGGCAATAAAACTCATTTCTGGTTGGATTTGGGTTGACAATACTGCACCCATCCAATATGAACAATTTGAGGATTTGATGGGATATGTAATCCAAGAGTGGGGACCTCTTGTTAACAATTAATAAAACACATGCTAGTCAAGGTCATGAAAAACTCAAAAGTAATCGTGACTTGGTAGTTTTGCCATGGAGATTCCAATTGTTGAATGTTTTAATAGTCAAGCTTGGGTGTTGACTTGAGAAATTCGTGATTTAATGAATAAAATCACAAACAAGTTGTTATTTAGCTTTAGCTACATGTTATAAATTCACTAACTATTTAAGGTTTTTAAAAAAGTTTTGATTTTTTGATTTATAGGTATTTTTTGTGCTTGTGTTTACACTCATAGGAAGAAAAGTACATAGCATAGGTAGAATTATAACATTTGTAAATCCAATATTCAATGCCACATTCCATTTTAACAATTACAACACATCTCCCTCCACTGCGGCAAAACATTTTCCTTTGTTTTGCAATTTCCTTCTACACAATGACAACACAACAGATGAGGAATTTTTCAATATTTTGTTTGTAATGCATCTTGAGCTTAAAATTTTAAGGTTGAAGTTAGGGTTTAGTTTTATTTTTATCAACTATAATCATAGCCAAAAATGTAAAAATGTTTAGGGTTAGTATTAGGGATTATATATATATATATATATATTTTTTGATACGCACGATAGAAGTATTATATTAAAAAGGAAAAAGTTTACAAGCGTCTGCTACGCAGGAAAACCGACCACCATCACCAGTGGGCAAGATGACAGCCCAACCACAAATTCAAAACCAAGAACCCCGAACCCGAGCATGCAACAACCCGAAAAAACTTGATACAGAGACAGGGATTAACAAACCGAACCACCCCCCATATGAACAAGCAGCCAAAAAAACCCAATACTACAAAAAACGGCCGATAGAGATTTAAGACACGGATCCACCTTACAAAAAACCATTGACCTCCGCAAAGCAAATAAAGCCCTCCAACCAGTCCAAACCCTCCGACGGCACCATCATTAATTTGCGCTTCAGGAACTCCACAGCCACGTCCGCGAGCTTCCGGTGGCGAGACAAAGCTGGCCCTTTAAGATCAAGGAGGAAGGGATACACCTTGACCGCTTCCTCCGTATGCCATAAGAGAGGCAAATCAGCCGGGCGCGGAATACCTTTACCCAGAAGGGCCGCCTTCAAAGTATCTTCCAAGCCACCGAGTAAATCCGCACGGAACAAACGCTCCATTAGTTCCCGCGCCACCTTCTTCGGAATTTCCAGGTCCAATAAAACTGCTAGAAAACGCGAGGAGATGTGAGCATTGTCTCTGGCATATTCCTTTCGAAGCAAGTGTTCATTTCCCAGAACCATCTTAACCACGACCAGTAACACAGGATCATCCTCGATTAGAATTCGTTTCAGCCTTTGGTCTGAGATCTCCCTAAAAGCTATTTGTCGCTCCGTGGCGACCAAAGAAACCGGTGTGTCCACACCGAAGCATTCCAAACCATCCAAGGAAATATGAATGGTGAACTTTGATTTTTTCGACCCCTCCATGATAACAGCTACACCCTGCAACACAGAAAAACAAAGCCAGAATGCGAAAGCCAAGCACCGGAATGAATATAACGGATCCAAATTTAAGCCCGTGAGAATCCGCTTGGCCATCGCACAGATGCCGAAATTATGAAAGGACGATCTTCACATCCTCGCTATGAAGGAGGGCTACGGCCGCAGTCCGAGCACCATTAACTATAATCACTTCAAGTGAAGTGAGTCGCCACCCGTCTATACTGAAGTCTTGTCAAGGGTTGCCGTATTCGACGTGTCACCAAATGACAGACTTGAAACAAAGCCCAACTTGCATTCTGACAAACATAAAAGCTCTGCAACGAACGAGCCGTCCTCATTAAGGTGGCCAACATTCCTTCTGCGAACTCAGAATCCAAGAATGACATGGATATGTCACCTCAGCATCCTCACCCTCCGTTGCATAGCCATCTCACACCCTCAGTTTTAGGTGTCAAAGGAGAGGCTGGGGAGGGACCCACCCATCCGCCCGCGTTTTAGGGATTATATTTTTAAAAAGTTTTACTCTCAATAAATTTATTTTAAAAGTTAAATTGTAAACCCCAATGGGGGATTTTTGTTCACTCCAACATATTTTGTTGTATTAGTTAATAAAGCTGTAGGAAAAGGATTTTGCATGGCTTAATTCAATTTTGTGGGAAACTCAATCAAGCCAAAATGCAACCTTTTTGGCAATGAGGGTGGTGGGAGCATAAATCATTTCAAATGGCATTTGGAAAATGTTGGTAGGGTTGTTAAGCCTTGTAACAAATGATTTGATGACTCTTGCCTTTGTGGAAAACAAAGTGAAAAAGGTTAGGATATTGGTGGTGATGAGCACATGCTTATACTGAGGTGGGGGGAATCGGTATAAGACAATTCTTTATTTTTTTAAACTAACATCCACAATAATGTCAATTGCACAATATCATTCACATAAGATCTAACAATTATGCAACACAAGAACACGATTTACGTGGAACCCCTTATGGGAGAAAACCACAACAAAGTTTTGCTTTTTATAGAAATCTCTTTTACAATCTTTGTAGGCACCAACCTACAGAAGACACTAATCCCCTCTTATACAATTTGTGAGCACCAATCCCCACTTGTAGAATTTGTAGGCACCAACCCATTGGAGAAACCAATCCCCACAACTGAGCACCAACTCAGCAAGAGACACCAATCTCTTTGATGTGAGGCACCAACCTCATCAATATGGGGCACCAACCTCTGCAATATGAGGCGCCGACCTCTTCAATAGAATCTTGTCTTCTTGAGAATAAATCTTCTTTACAAATAGCCTTTTATATTCTCCTCAAAATCTTCACACACAAATCTGCATATATTCTCTTTCTTAAATATTTATACACAAATCTGCATATATTCTTCTTCTTAAATCTTGTTGTTCTTGAATGATATATCTTTGTGTCTCACACAATTCCCTTCTTCATGAATATGCTTATATGATATTACATTTATTCCACACTTCTCACACATTTCTTATTCCCTTTTATATCTTCATATTTTTATGAAGAGATTCATCCTTTCAAAGATAATGACCCTTCAAATAGTCATGACTCCTCTTAAATAATAATTTCTGCCTTTTCAAACTTGATCGCTGCCTTTTCACACATATCCACAACAATATATATTTTTATCCTCCACACACTCCTCTTTTGACTAATAGATCTTCCTTTCTATTCCACACACATCTATTTATATCTTTACATCTCAATGAAGAGTTGCGTCTCTTTGAAAAGAGATAACTCTTTAAAAGGATATGTCTTTTTGTTAAGACTAATTGCTGCCTTTTAATACTTTTTCTTTCTCCTTAATGGCTGCCTTTGAATGATCTTTCATTATTTTCTTATTCTTCAATGGTCATAGCACTTCAACATGTCTTTTGACTATTCTTAACTAGATCTTCAATTAATAATATTCATTCACTTCATTCTTCTATATTCCTCTTATTTACTTCATGCTACATATTCTAGTTCCATACACTTCTTCTTTGAATGATAAAACCTTCATTTTTTTATTCCTCACCTACTCTTGAATGATAAATCTTTCCCACACATAACATCTCATGGAATGACTTCTCTTATACATCTTGTCTCATCATAAGACACAACCCTTCACCATACCCTTGTGACTTTTGGTTAAAACTAATCATTATTCATTAATTAATTTCTTTATCATGTAAGAAGCGCTTCATAATATATCTTCTATTCATTCCCTTATTGATATTTGATTCAATCCTTCATTGAATTCAATTTACTTCATTGTTGATATATAATATATCTTCTATATTCCTCTTATTTACTTCATGCTACATATTCTAGTTCCATACACTTCTTCTTTGAATGATAAAACCTTCCTCCCTTTTTTTCATTTCTCATTCACTCTTGAATGATAAAACTTTCCCACTCATAACATCTCATGGAATGACTTCTCTTATATATCTTGTCTCATCATGAGACACAACCCTTCACCGTACCCTTGTGACTTTTGGTTAAAACTAATCAGTATTTCATTAATTAATTTCTTTATCATGTAAGAAGCGCTTCATAATATATCTTCTATTCATTCCCTTATTGATATATGATTCAATCCTTTATTGAATTTAATTTACTTCATCATTGATATATGATTCATTTCATTATTGATATATCTTTTGTTGCTCCACTCACACACTTCATCTTGTATCCACTCTTCTCAATCTGATTTTACTTGGTCTTCGAACATCGATTAGTGGCCTTTGGCTTTTGTCCATCATACAATTTCTTCTATTGACAAAGTGCTTTTCTCAGCTTTGACATCGGTGACAATATTCTAACGTTCGAACATCGATTAGTGGCCTTTGGCCTTTGTCCATTATACAATTTCTTCTATTGACAAAGTGCTTTTCTCAGCTTTGACATCGGTGACAATACTCTTAACACTCTATCATACTCTTTTGACATCAATGACAATATTCTAACAATCTCTCATAATCTTTTGACATCAATGACAATCAATTCCAACGGGTGGATCTTCTAGAAGATCTTCTCATGCCAATGGACTTCTAGAGGAGTGTGAACTTCCACATTATGATGCACAACCTCACAATAATGCATTTTTTTTTCCAAATGAGGCAATATGGATGTTTTTTTTTTGCTTTGCAATGTCTAGGGCTTAAAAACTATAGTAGGCATGACATGCAAAATAAAGTGTGCATTTTTGGTTCTACCCCATCATCTTTTTCAATGTTGGAAGGTATCGCTAGTTGATTGATGCAATTACCATTGTAGATCTTAGCTTAAGAGTTCCTTCATATTTAAATTCACAAGGTTGATATGTTAAAAGAATTAGTGTAAGATGTGAGTGATTTACTCACTAAGCATCATAAAAAATAGGCAAGAACAAATTTTACCATTATGTGTGATGGATGGATGCATAGATAGAAAGAACCATATGTCGATTAGTTTTCTTGTGTCATCATACAATATAGTGGCATGGTCTTTCTCAAATTTGTGGATGGATTTGAGAAAATATAATCAGCACAATAAAATTTTCCTTTGTTCAAGGAGGTTGGGAATAGGTTTGGGCTACAATATGGGTTCAATTTATTAAAAAAAAACAAATTGTGTGGCTGCATGTAGAATTCTGATGGAGAGGTTTCTTACTTGGTTTTGGAGCCAATATGATTCATATTGCTTTGGTTTAATTTTGAATGAAAGTCACAAGCTTCTAGTTAAATTTGCTATATGTAAGGGAATATCCATCACTAAACATATTAAGCAAATTACGCTTTTTAGCATGATGAGGATTTCTACTAATAGAAAAGAGGTCATCCACCCTAGCGTGGCTATATTTTCTACCCACTCAATCATTGAAGACTCTTCACAGCCACCGAAATAAATCAGCCACCTATCTCTGGTTAAAATCAACCTTCCAATTGCTGGAAGATCTGGGCATCACACCCAACAACCTATCACAAGTCATTGTGCCTCTTACAAGCATGGACTAGCTTCAGCAACTGAAACTCGGGCATCACACATACTGAAACTCTCTGACAACTCACTCTGATAGCGAGCAGCCGTTTCCATCCATGAAAACCTTGGAAGATTTCAGATTCTTTGCTTTGATACCATGTTAAAATTCAGACCATAGTATGTAGATTCTCCAAACAAGGAATTCACCTTAAGTTGTCTGATTGTAACATCAACTAAAGCTACAACCCTGAGTATGTTAACTTGTAAACACAATCTGCCAAAAGTACTAAAAAAAAAATACTGAAATAGATAACTTGCTGTCTGAATTTTCCTGTCTGCAGTTCAATTTTTTTAAAAGATAGTGCTCAGGTATTAATAGATCTCCAACTTGGGCGACCCACAAACACAAGCCTATATTTTTAGTTGCCTTTCTTACAGAGCAACTGCCCAGGAATAAAGCAGGAAAATAAAACACTTAAAAATGTCTGCTGTTCGCCCAGCAGAAAACTAATAATATATGGTTGCTGTTGGCCCAACAGAAAACTAAAAATATATGGCTGCTGTCTGCCCAGAATGACATAGCAGCACGTAAAAGAAGTCTTAAATCAGCACCTCAAATAAGATAAGAAAAGTACCTAAACTTAGAACAAAATCTGTTCCGAAAACAGCAGTGACAAAAAATAAAAATTGAGTCCGACTTTTCTAGCACCCGGCAGGCAGAATTAATCACTAAAATTAGGTCTGATTTCTCCGAATTTCTGCACCACCAAAACACTATCTGAGGGACCCCTAAAATATCTTTACACATATGTCAGTCTTCTTTGTTTTACCTTTTTTCCATCTTTATTGGTTGAAAGTTTTTTTCTTTTGGACCTAGACTCTTATTCTTCTTCTTCAACATTGTTTTTGTCAAGTACTTCTGCTATTCTCCTCGTCTATCTTTGGTACATAGCATGATATTTTGATGTGGGTACAATCTTTGAACTTCCTTAAAATGCTTTCTGCACTCCATTTATACAGTATTGTTGCTCTGCATCTTCTCCTGGGGTTTTCCAACAATTTTACCAGATTTAGTATCCTTCTATTATAGGCTTTTATTGATTCATCCTTTTCTTGTTTTAGATTTGTTAACTCATTAAGTATTTGGGCATTTGTGTGCCTTTTTTTTAGATTCCTTACTAAATGCTGTTTTCACTGCTATCTGGTATCTTTCTCATCAGTATTCAGTGGATTGTACCATTCATTTATATAATCTTGCATTGTTCTTGGAAAGTATCCCAGACAGGTTTCATGATCAACATCAGATACCAGGTGTGTTCTGTACGACTATGAGGTATATTGAGATACTAAGTTGCCGGTTCTGGTACTAGTTTGGGGGTTCAGCTAAATTTCTTTGGGGGTTTGGGTTCGCTCGTGAATTAGGATTAGAATATCACATAGCATCATATAAACAATATGCAAATGTAAACAAATCTTCAATCAAATTGGGAGACTAAGGGACTTATGAAAATTCTAAGTGTAAGAATACTACTCAAACTTCTATGTTCAGATTTTCAATTTCCAGATTTGAATTTCTTATTTTGAATGTGCTGATTGCAGAACATTATTCGATTTCTATGTTTGCATATCAAAGAAGGATCCGCCATAAATAAGAGAGGAGACCCGCCCCTAAGAGGCACGTCTCATGAGAGGACGTGTCTCCACAAGTGGAGACACGTCCATTCATGGGACGTGTCCCTTAGGGCGCGGCTTATGATAAAGTCGTTTATCATTGTTTAGTATAACTCATATATACCCTTCTACAAGGTGGCGGATGAGTAAGTAAATTCCGATTAATGAAATGCAGAATATAACATCATATATATAATTCGAATTTTATATGTATGCTCATAAATTCGATTAAATGTTTTTCCAGAAATATTTCAATATAAATGATAAACTTTGATCAAGTATGAATGACGATGATGCTTACAACAATCGTCATTCATATCTGACCGAAGCTATCATTCATTAACACTCCCTCTTAGCTAGGGAAGATATTTCAAATCAAATAAGTAGAGATATCACCTTAACACGTGATATCTAAGACATGGTATGATTTCTCAATGTTGTCAAGTCACATGACATTCTTCATAACATATCTTTATTATGGTATGTGCACTGACATCAAGTCACATGATGTCTACCATAATTCATGGCATATCCACAGATATAAATATCCACCATGATTATCTCTCAAGGATCGCAATGATCTACAAATGATATCAAGTCCCATGATATCAATCAAGGTGTCCAAGAGATACTATCATGACATGTCCACAGATATCAAGTCACATGATATCTATCATGATAGTTTATCATTGTAGAGTCGTCACTTTACAATGTCAAATACAAGTGCTCATTATTAGAAAGATCGTCACCTTTCAATAATGTACACAGGGGGAGTAGGCCCATAAAGTCATGGAGTCACACACATGACAAAAGAGTTTACACATTAAACATCTTTATATATTAGTACAATTTATAAACAATTTGTATTTCAATCATAAATAACAAATTACATTTCAACCATACCAAGTTTCTTCCTGAAGTGCTCTACCTTGATTCGAGAGAGAGGCTTGGTGAGAATGTCTGCAGTTTGATCATTTGTACTAATATACTCCAACTGAATCACTTTCCTTTCCACCATATCTCTTACATAATGATAGGGGATCTCAATATGCTTAGATCTATCATGAAAGACAGGATTTACAGAGAGTTTGATCATTTTCCTGGCCCAAAGTGGTCTTTTTCTACCGTTGTCATTTGTATTCTCATTTGAAGTAGAAAGAAGTTCATGTGGCATTTCATTAGGATGCTCCCTCTGAATCTCAGGAGCAGGTTCGATTTCAGGTACTCTAGGGGAATAAGTTTCTGTCTCACTAGAACTTCTTGCCCTCTTGAATGCAATGTCTTCTTCAAAGATGACATCTCTGCTCAATTCAATTTGTTTCTGCCCGGGTATGAATATCCTGTAGGCTTTGGAGGTTTCACTATAACCCACAAATACTCCCTTCTTTCCAGAAGGTTCTAGTTTGAATCTCTTCTCTTTGGGCACATGTATATAGACAAGATAGCCAAAAATCCTAAAATGACTAATGTCAGGTTTTATGCCGGTAAAGGCTTCTTCAGGAGTTTTGTTATCAAGATGAGAAGAGGACATCTATTTTGGATATATCCTAGAGGCTTCTGCCCAAAAAGAAGTTTCTATGTTTTGGTCAAGCAGCATTGCCTTAGCAGCTTCTACAATGGTTCTATTTTTTCTTTCAGCAACCCCATTTTGTTGAGGGTTGTAGGCAATTGTGAACTCCCTCTTAATTCCAGCACTCATGCAGAATTCCTTAAAAATCTCAGAGGTGTATTCTTTCCCATTGTCTGTCCTTAAGGTTTTTATTTTCTTTCCAGAGAAGTTTTCAGTAAGGGCTTTGAACTCTTTGAACCTTTTAAGGATTTCTATTGACTCTTTACACTTAAGGAAATAGATCCAGGTTTTCCTAGAGAAGTCATCTACAAATATGACATAGTATAGAAATCCTGCTTTAGAAGGTACAGACATGGGTCCACATAAATCAGAGTGAACCAGTTCTAACACATTAAGGGTTTTACTAAAGCTATTCTGAAAGGATCCCTTTGTATTCTTTCCTAGGGCACAACCTTTACAAGTTCCCTCATGAGATGGTTTTAGCTTGGGTAAGCCTGTAACAAGTTTTTCCATAGAAGGTAGGGCACGGAAATGAAGGTGTCCTAATCTTCTATGCCAAATTTCATTTGTATCAACAATGTCAAGGGTAAGGGCTTGTTTAACCTCAGTGTATAGTTTGTAAAGGTACCCTTGTCTTATGCCTATGGTTAGAGCTTTCTTGATAGATGAGTTCTTAGGCCATACTAGAACTTTCCCATCCATAAATGTAACTCTGTAACCATTGTCTTCAAGGGTAGAGATGGATATAAGATTTCTCTTTATTCCAGGTACAAATAAGACTCCAGTGAGTTGCAGAGAAACCCCAGATTTCAACTTGATGGAACACGTTCCAACCCCTTTTACAGGGTATGCAGAATCATCCCCGATGGTTACTTCTTCATCAGACTTTTCAGTTATAGAGTCCAAGTGTTCTCTGAACCCTGTGATGTGTCTGGAGGAACCACTATAAATTACCCAATTTTGAGTGTTGTCAGATACTTGACTAGAAAGGGCTGTATAGAACACAAAGTTTTCAGATTCATGATCAGGGTTTGACTTTCCTACTTTGGCAAAGGATGCTTGTTGTTTAGTTCTATTAGGGCATTTCATTGCAAAGTGGCCATACTGATCACATCTAAAGCATTGTACTTGAGAGATATCTTTCTTCTTATAAGATTCCTTTCCATTGGAACTTCTCTTTCTTTTAAAAGATCCTCTCTTGTAGGAGTTTTTCTTACTCCTCTTATTAGATGTTGTGTGGAGAACATGAATGTCTTCATCTATGTGTTTCTGTTTATTCTCTTTTGTGGAAAGTCTTGTTTCTTCTTGAAGGCAATCAGTTCTTAGCCTGTCAAACTTAGGGAGTTTAGATCTTGCACTTATTCCTTGAACAAATGACTCCCATGTGTTTGGTAGGCCTCCTAGTGCAATTAGAGTTAACTCTTTGCTATCAATCTGATATCCAATTGTGGATAATTGATCCCTTAGTTCAATAATCCTCATGAAGTATGCATTAATGGACTCTCCTTTGTTTATTTGTGCATTGTTGATTTGCCTTTTTAATGCAAGAGTCCTGCAGGTGTTGTTAATCTCATAGGTACTCTCAAGAGATTTGTACATATGGTATGCAGTTTCATGTTTTGCTAAGATAGGCACTATATGATCCCTAACTGCATCTACTAGAATTTTCATGGCCTTTTCATTGTTTTCAACCCATTGAGTTTTCTCAGGTTCAGCCTCTGGTTCCTTTTTATTTTCTTTCACAAGTGAGTCTAGTTTATTCTCTCTAAGGATCATCATGATTCTAAATTTCCATGATGTGAAGTTGTCTGCTCCTGCAAGGCGATCTTCAAATCTGATCACACTTGACATTATGAAGAATGTGATGTGAATTCGATTTTAGAAAATACGAATTTTCTAGAGCAAACTGATTTTAGATTTGTTTTGGATTCACACAACTTGGCTCTGATACCATGTAAATGTAAACAAATCTTCAATCAAATTGGGAGACTAAGGGACTTATGAAAATTCTAAGTGTAAGAATACTACTCAAACTTCTATGTTCAGATTTTCAATTTCCAGATTTGAATTTCTTATTTTGAATGTGCTGATTGCAGAACATTATTCGATTTCTATGTTTGCATATCAAAGAAGGATCCGCCATAAATAAGAGAGGAGACCCGCCCCTAAGAGGCACGTCTCATGAGAGGACGTGTCTCCACAAGTGGAGACACGTCCACTCATGGGACGTGTCCCTTAGGGCGCGGCTTATGATAAAGTCGTTTATCATTGTTTAGTATAACTCATATATACCCTTCTACAAGGTGGCGGATGAGTAAGTAAATTCCGATTAATGAAATGCAGAATATAACATCATATATATAATTCGAATTTTATATGTATGCTCATAAATTCGATTAAATGTTTTTCCAGAAATATTTCAATATAAATGATAAACTTTGATCAAGTATGAATGACGATGATGCTTACAGCAATCGTCATTCATATCTGACCGAAGCTATCATTCATTAACACAATAAAACCACCATAAACTTGAATGTCATTTAAAACATGCATGAGAAATATAATATATTCATCGTTCAAACTTCAAGTGCGAACCCACAGAAGAACCAACCCAGGACCTGGATCCGGTGCAAGCCAAGCTCAGATCTGGCCTTGATGATTTGGGTTCGGGTTTGGGGGTTCAGCTAAATGTTTTTGGGGGTTTGGGTTTGTTTGTACAAAAAACATGTAAAAAGCATATATATATATGCAGCCTAGAAGCATGAATTAGGATTAGAATATCACATAGCATCATATAAAGTTATAAACAATAAAACCACCATAAACTTGCATGTCATTTAAAGCATGAATGAGAAATATAATATATTCATTGTTCAAACTTCAAGTGTGAACCCACAGAAGAACTGAACCAGGACCCAGATCCGGTGTGAGCCAAACCCGGATTTGGCCTTGAAGGAGGCAAACCTGGCTACTAAGTTGCTGATACCCAGATCTGGTGCGAGCCGAACCCAGATTTGGCCCTGAAGGAGGCAAACCCGGCTACTAAGTTGAGATATATTCAGCATTTACTCCCTTAAAATAGAGATATAACAGCAAGGAATATAGCAGAAACAAGCAGTAAACAGCTATGAATTTCCAGAATATGATGATTTCAGTATTTCTACATTGTCCTTTGATGATAACCTTTTCAAAATGAACTCATAGAACAAAATATACCAAATCATTTGGCAGAAATTATAATTTAATGATTAATCTACTTCATGCTTTCTTATACAAAAATGCATCAGCTATCCCTATTGTTGCCTTTAGTATTGCTCATGCATAAAAATGGAAAACTAATAGAATACGGACAATTGAAGTAGGGAGCTGTAAAACAAGATTTATTGGGCTAACAATGAAAGTGAAATTCCCAGGAGTTGAATCATCTTGATAGTTGAGTCTTAAAATTGCCATAAGACACTACTCCTGATATTTTGAAAAAAAATTAAAACGGTATAAAAATTGTCATTTTACTTATTCGATGAATTCAAAGGCGTTTGTTTGATTGGATTTTTAAGTTCTAAAGCAAATTGTCAAACGCCACATGTTGATTAGTAGTCACACTTGGGAAGTTAACAAATATTAGAAAGGGCTAAAATGCAAATGTTCTAATCTGATTAAAAAATGATTGTAGATTCCCTACAAAGAAAATTTACGAGTACCAAAAAGCCACGTTTTAACTAGCATTATTTATACAGGTAATCGAGGAAACATGGAGACCTTAAAGTTCCTGTTAAATCTCTGAGTTTCCATCTTCTCAATGCAATCTCTCTTTAGCTAATAACAGCTTGAGTAACTTCATTTGATGCTAAAGTTCCAATGTTTTAACTCTTTCTTTTCCCCTATAAATAGGACTGATCCTTTTACCCAAGTCTCAAGTCTTATATGGGATTGGAACTTCTAAAAGAGATACGCTTCACTTTGGGAATTTCCATTCAAAAGCCTGCTCAGAATAAGCTGATCCAAGTGAGTTGTAAAACTGGAGCTTATCAAACATGAGGGAATAAATTGTCAATGTCTATTTATCGTCCTGAATTCTTAGTAGTGTTTGGGGATAATTATATGGATGTACATTACAAGGCTCATTGTATTATAGTGTAGGATGTATGAATATTCAGTTAGATAATATCATGGGGTAACTGAATAACTAGCAAAGCATGAATTTCTTGCTACATTGAAATTATGATTATCTCAACTTTGATGTTTGGAATGGATTATACATTTTAGACCAAGGTTTAAAACATTACTGACTTCATGCTTGTATGCTTCATAACTAAACTCTATCAAACAATGTTATTTCTTTTCCTTTTTCTTGAGTGGATCATTCCCGTTTAATATATGCCATACAATTTGTTTGCACTTAAATTCAATGTGAGGAAGACAATGCTGTGGCTGAGACCTATTAATGGTATGAAGTTATTAGTAGTTATAGGTTTTTTAACTCAAGTATGTTTGGGTGTATTGCATTTTTTCAAGAGTTGCATTCTCATCAAATTTTCCAATGTTTTTTCAGGCACAATCTCGTAATTTTGAGGAATTCCAAATTCTTGCTTCATATTCAAGAAATGATGGCTTATTCTTCAAAAATCTGTATAATGCACCACGAGTACTTGCATATCGATCAAATATGCCACCTTTGGCAAAAGAGGCAAGATTTTTAACTACTCGGAAGTCTTTGCATGTGTAGACATATATTAATGAGGGGATTCTTTTTCCCATTTTCTATCTGCAACCTAAAAGCATCTAGTATTTTAGCTTTAGCTCCACTAGTAGTTGATTCTGGGTTCTATTCTTGCTGATACATGTCTTAAAATTTTTTCTTGAATGGGGTCTTTAATTTTTCAAAAGTGGGCTTCCTTGCCAAGCCCTTGGTTTTGGGGTTTTGGTTAAGGACTTTGCTCCACAAGTAATTGATTCTAGGTTCTATTGTTGCCAGTCGGGTGCCTACCCTTTACATGTCTTAAAATTGCTCCTTGAATGGGGTCTCCAAGTCTTCAAAAGTGGGGTTTCTTGCCATGCCCCTTAGTTTGAGGTTTTGGTTAAGGACTCCATTCCACAAGTAGTTGATTTTGGGTTCTAGGTTACAGCTCTCATATAATTTAAAACTAGCACTTGCTACACAACTGTTCGTTGCTGATTAGGCTTAAGTACTTGAGTTTCCCAAGCTTTGAAATTCTTCAGTTATTGGAGTATACAAAAATTTCTCATGTCTAGATTATGCTTGATTTGTTTACTCTGTTGCATCTGTACAACTTTGCACCTTAATTAAGAGTCGAAAAACATTCCAGTGAAGCTTTCATATTTTGATGAAATGCTATTGTATGTCTAAGTTTTTAAAGGTTCTTTCAATGTATTTACAAAAGTGCCAGCAAAATGGCAATTTAGTTTAGATCTACTATCCCAAGGAATCATTGGAAATTTATATTACTTATGATACCATTTTTTCATTCGCTTTCTATTAGTATTTATATAAGTAGGCCTACAAGATTCATTTCTTAACAGTAGATAAATTAACTAGCTTATCCATGGAGATAATTGGGGTTTTATTGTTCCAAATGAGTGGTGGTAAAAAGAAGAGATCCATTGCACCCACAATGAAAAAGAGACAGAAAGCTAGGTGTAGAAGTAGGAAGTCATGGAGGCACTGGTGGGATATTCAGAATCAGAATATGAAGTTGTGGCAGAAGAATTGGGGGGGGGGGACGGGAGGGGCGCGGCGGAGAGAAATGAGAGAATCATCATCAGAGGAGACATGAGTGGAGAATGATCCTATTGAGATACTAATTCAAGAGATGAAAAGGTTTGCAGAGGTTATGAAAAGAGCAAAGAAATATAATGCAACTAATAGGATAGGCAAAGTAAAGATTGCAGAAGTGGTGCTCCAGTTTAATGCTACTAGTGGTGTATCCTGATCAGACATATTGGAGGCCCTACCCCAATCCCCCTAGGGTCATTTTATAAGAGTATGAAGGAAGGAAGAAAGCACAAGAATGCATTTCTGCAATCAAGGAGGAAGCAATCTATAAGATGGTTGGAGAGAAAAAGTTGTCCGAAGATGAAACTGAAGCCTAGTGGCAACAACAGAAAATTAGATCAATCAAAGGATCTAAAGCTCTCATATAGGCTGTAGACCAAGAAAAGCTTTTGGCAAGAATGAAACAGGAAGAGGAGGCAAATAAAAAGATCAGTGGCATTAGAAAAGCAACTACAAGAGCAAAGAGAAAATTCAAAAAAAGAGATGGAAGTGGTAAACCTCTTAGCCCAGCAGACTTTACAAAAGGAAATCACAGAGAAAGATGCTAGAAAAGGAACAATTAGCCAAAGAAGTTGCACAAAAGAAAGTTTTAGATAGCAAGGAAAGAAACCGCAAGGAGGGAAGCAAAGAGGATTGAGAGAAAGGTTAAAGGAAAAGGAGGGAGAAGAAAAAATGAAGTAAAGGAAAAGGAGGGAGAAGAAAAAATGAAGAAGGAAGAAGAAAAAAGGAAGAGGAGAAAAGAAAGAAGGCTAAGGAGGATAGGAGAAAGGAGCAAGAGAAGGAAGAGGAGGAAGAGGAGGAGAAAGAAAAGCAGAAGCAGAAGTGCTAGAAGGAAACCATTGATGAACTGTAGGTGGCTACATCAAGCATAGTATTGACTAAAACAACATTAGATACACTGCGAGACCTTTTAGAGAGGATTAAGGCCCTTCTAACCAAGCAGTGCCAAGATTTCTCCTCAGTTAATACTACCCCAGGGATAATTCAGTCCACAACAGCAGGGTAGGTTGTTACTTGAAAAAGTTAACTCCTATCAAGAAACAAAGCTTGGGGGATGTACTACACTGTAGCGTTAGAACAAAATGGATGAAGAGATGTTTTGAGTTGGAAGAAGCAATGGGGGAAGTGATCAGATGATCCATTGGGTAGGATTGAGCTCAATATGATCCAAATCCTAGCCTGCCTATAGAAAACAATTGTAGGCCACCATTGACAATCTGCCTATAGAAAACAATTGTGTTCCTAATTGCTAGATCTTGCATGTGTGTTATTGTTGTGGATGATTAAAGTGTGACGTATTATTACTGTGGTTGATTAAGTTTTGAAAAGTAAAAGATTATTATACTGATTCACCTCGCTCCCCGCCCCACCCCCCCATCCCCTCTCAATATAACTGAGTGCTCTTCAAGACGACTAGTGCAAGAAGCCAAGAACACCATACATCTACAATCACCCTGGGGTTCTTGGCTTGATGGGAGATTGCAACAAAGGGAAAGAATTTGTGCGAGTGTTCGTGACATGGTTTGCAATTAGTTTCCTCACTTTGCAAACCATTTGTACTTAGCTAGCATATTTGATGCAGATGTTTTTGAGCCAAGCATGGTTGGACTCATCTTTTTCAGAGCCAAGCATGGTTGGACTCATCTTTTTCAAAGGTTGATGAAGAGAGGATAGCAAAGATTACTTTTTATTATGTCTTTATGAAAAGAACTACAAAGGTTATCAAGGTAACTTCAAATTTAATTTAAACTTTCAATTGCCTTATTAATTTTACTTTTAAAAAAAATTAAATCGTTTAATTTTTACTTTTTTAAAGTATTTATTTTAATTGTAACTTTAATTTGTTTGTAGGTATTTGAACCTTTAATAAAAAAATTGTGCTTGGAGAGCAAAACTTGATGGGTTACATTTATGAGGCCATGGACAAGGCCATAGAAGTCATTCAAAACTACTACAAAAGAATCAGAGCCAAATTTGAACCCACTTGAAAAATCATTGATTGAAGATGGAACAATCAACTCCACCAACCCATTTGTGCAGTAGGGTACAACCTCAAACCCAAATTATTTTCTTCTCAAAGGACTTCATTGATATTAATGTGGGGCAATGGAGAGCCTCTCAATATGCATTGGGAGGATGATGCTAGAGGTTGAGACAAGAGACCCGATTGTTGGGGGGTTGAAGATCACAAGTGAATTGGGGGTAGGCTCTTTTGTTTGCCACTACCTATCCAAGGAAGAACCACCCAATCACTATGTAATGTCCCTAATTGAGAATGTCCTAAATTTTCCCTAAATCCTTAATTTTTAAATGAACAAATAGGTTAGAGAATATCTTTTCACGTGATTGAAATCTTGATTGAAGTCCTACACAGATTAGAACCATTAACCATAATCAAATTGATTAATAGAACAGGATAATTTATCACAACAATAATAGTTGGTAGTTTGCTATAACTAGGTATTAATAAACTATTGACCAATCATCAATTCAATCACAAAGTACTCTAACATTCTTGAAGGATTCGATCCACCATGATGGAGAAGTGAGATTGCAAAAGGCGTCCTAGTAGCCAACTCTCCTAGGCCCAAGGGCAATACCCTTTGAGACAAAGACAAGTACCCCCTTGGCCCTTTGTGGGCTCATCTTGTCCTCCCTCGGGTGGCATACCTAGAAGAGGCCCGCTCGTTGCAATCCTCTGGTAATCTCCATTCCCTCATGATTGATCTCCTTATATTGTTACATTGTGGTAAGGGAGTGAGGTTACAAAGGGTTTCCTGGTGGCTCTACTCTCCTAGGCCCAAAGGCAGTAGGGGAGTAGGTCCTCCATTATAGGACACCCTTTGGCCTTCTTGGGACTACTTGATCCCCCATTGTAGGACACAGTGACTCTCCATTATAGAACACATAGGTTCTCCATTATAGGACATTTGGTCCTCCATTATAGGAGGTGGCGTACCTAGGGAGTGCCCCCTCACTGTCCTCTTTTGTAATCCCCCTTCTTCTATCATGGTGGAAATACACATATAGTAATTTAACCAAATTCAGACTTGCGAATAATAATATCAGCAATACATAAAGGATTATGATTATGCTATCATAGAATATGAGTAAGGATATGCATGAAACCTCAATCCTATTTAACAATGCATTATATCCTATGATTATTCCATCATAAATATATCAACTCATAATACAAACCAAATCTTTGTTTGCCAGCAGATCTCTTACCTTTATTTCCAATCGATCTGTTCTTCACACTTAGAAGATATCGTTAGTGTTGATCAAGCGGATAATTCACACATCTACACACACACACACTCACACGCACATATATATGTCTACCACTTCGAATGAATATGATAGATTTGATATAAGTTTCCCAAGCTACTTTGTAATATTTCTACTTGTCCTCATAGACATAAAGATGCAAAGATCTTTCACTACCACTGTTTAGTATAAATCAGCATTAAGACAAACAGTTATCATGCTATTGTTTGAACTTGTCTTCAATTTGTTTCCATACAGTGGTAGAGTTTAGATCATTTTCCTTGTTTCATATCCGTTTTACAATTTTTAGTCATAGGAAGGTAAACAGTATCATCTTATTTACCAATTTACTGAATATAGACAATACTTTACCAAAGCAACTGTATTATAACAAACAGTGCTCTATAACATTTGTCAGCCACAGATATATGAATTATTATTTAAATATTAATCTGACCTGTAAGATCAGCAGCTGAGTTACACACACTTTCCATATACGGTAGCTTTAGTTACTCCTGCACAGGGAATCAACCCATTCAGAATACCACGATCTCTCTAGGAAGCCAATACGATGTAAGTCTTTAACATGATAATTAGCAAGGCATCTTCAATAATACTGCACTAAGGTCCTCGATAATTCCTTTTGTGTTGGCAGTTGAGAAATGTTAATCCAAACTGCTTTTATTTAAGTTGCTTCCGATTCCTGGTGACCAATATTAATGATGTAGTGAGTATTGTTCATAGTGGCATACTCATTAAAACTCTTGACTCCTTCCATATCTGTCCACGTCATTCCCACAATGTGACAAACACTTCAACATATATCGCAAAGGCTTATTCTGTTTGATTTCCAATACCTTTATTTAGCTGTAACTATTCCCTATTAACCTTATGTCTTGTCTTGCTAGGCCAACCTTTCACCTGGCAATGGCTCCTTAACAAGTCTTGACTCCTAACTGTCTTCCTTTAAATTTCCGCCACCTTATAATGAACCTGTTTGTGCCAGCGTGGAAGTCTATTCGTCTTTTTCTGCACTTGAGGTTTTTTTTTTTCCCGCGCTAAGATGAATAAAAATCAAGCTCCTTCCTTAATATTGCTAACAATGATAAGGTCTACCTTGCCATTCTAGTTAAAGTCATTTTACCCAATGTATGACCTGAACATACTCTTCAAATCATTCTTCAACTAATAGCCTTTGTTTATTGCCATAATTGGGATATTTATGATATAGATTTGGAAGATAAATAATATTATTTTATCTGTTAAACCCCAAACCTAAAAC
>VDFB02255045.1:0-29090 GCA_007258455.2 Sequoia sempervirens
ATATCATGGGGTAACTGAATAACTAGCAAAGCATGAATTTCTTGCTACATTGAAATTATGATTATCTCAACTTTGATGTTTGGAATGGATTATACATTTTAGACCAAGGTTTAAAACATTACTGACTTCATGCTTGTATGCTTCATAACTAAACTCTATCAAACAATGTTATTTCTTTTCCTTTTTCTTGAGTGGATCATTCCCGTTTAATATATGCCATACAATTTGTTTGCACTTAAATTCAATGTGAGGAAGACAATGCTGTGGCTGAGACCTATTAATGGTATGAAGTTATTAGTAGTTATAGGTTTTTTAACTCAAGTATGTTTGGGTGTATTGCATTTTTTCAGGAGTTGCATTCTCATCAAATTTTCCAATGTTTTTTCAGGCACAATCTCGTAATTTTGAGGAATTCCAAATTCTTGCTTCATATTCAAGAAATGATGGCTTATTCTTCAAAAATCTGTATAACGCACCACGAGTACTTGCATATCGATCAAATATGCCACCTTTGGCAAAAGAGGCAAGATTTTTAACTACTCGGAAGTCTTTGCATGTGTAGACATATATTAATGAGGGGATTCTTTTTCCCATTTTCTATCTGCAACCTAAAAGCATCTAGTATTTTAGCTTTAGCTCCACTAGTAGTTGATTCTGGGTTCTATTCTTGCTGATACATGTCTTAAAATTTTTTCTTGAATGGGGTCTTTAATTTTTCAAAAGTGGGCTTCCTTGCCAAGCCCTTGGTTTTGGGGTTTTGGTTAAGGACTTTGCTCCACAAGTAATTGATTCTAGGTTCTATTGTTGCCAGTCGGGTGCCTACCCTTTACATGTCTTAAAATTGCTCCTTGAATGGGGTCTCCAAGTCTTCAAAAGTGGGGTTTCTTGCCATGCCCCTTAGTTTGAGGTTTTGGTTAAGGACTCCATTCCACAAGTAGTTGATTTTGGGTTCTAGGTTACAGCTCTCATATAATTTAAAACTAGCACTTGCTACACAACTGTTCGTTGCTGATTAGGCTTAAGTACTTGAGTTTCCCAAGCTTTGAAATTCTTCAGTTATTGGAGTATACAAAAATTTCTCATGTCTAGATTATGCTTGATTTGTTTACTCTGTTGCATCTGTACAACTTTGCACCTTAATTAAGAGTCGAAAAACATTCCAGTGAAGCTTTCATATTTTGATGAAATGCTATTGTATGTCTAAGTTTTTAAAGGTTCTTTCAATGTATTTACAAAAGTGCCAGCAAAATGGCAATTTAGTTTAGATCTACTATCCCAAGGAATCATTGGAAATTTATATTACTTATGATACCATTTTTTCATTCGCTTTCTATTAGTATTTATATAAGTAGGCCTACAAGATTCATTTCTTAACAGTAGATAAATTAACTAGCTTATCCATGGAGATAATTGGGGTTTTATTGTTCCAAATGAGTGGTGGTAAAAAGAAGAGATCCGTTGCACCCACAATGAAAAAGAGACAGAAAGCTAGGTGTAGAAGTAGGAAGTCATGGAGGCACTGGTGGGATATTCAGAATCAGAATATGAAGTTGTGGCAGAAGAATTGGGGGGGGGGGACGGGAGGGGCGCGGCGGAGAGAAATGAGAGAATCATCATCAGAGGAGACATGAGGGGAGAATGATCCTATTGAGATACTAATTCAAGAGATGAAAAGGTTTGCAGAGGTTATGAAAAGAGCAAAGAAATATAATGCAACTAATAGGATAGGCAAAGTAAAGATTGCAGAAGCGGTGCTCCAGTTTAATGGTACCAGTGGTGTATCCTGATCAGACATATTGGAGGCCCTACCCCAATCCCCCTAGGGTCATTTTATAAGAGTATGAAGGAAGGAAGAAAGCACAAGAATGCATTTCTGCAATCAAGGAGGAAGCAATCTATAAGATGGTTGGAGAGAAAAAGTTGTCCGAAGATGAAACTGAAGCCTAGTGGCAACAACAGAAAATTAGATCAATCAAAGGATCTAAAGCTCTCATATAGGCTGTAGACCAAGAAAAGCTTTTGGCAAGAATGAAACAGGAAGAGGAGGCAAATAAAAAGATCAGTGGCATTAGAAAAGCAACTACAAGAGCAAAGAGAAAATTCAAAAAAAGAGATGGAAGTGGTAAACCTCTTAGCCCAGCAGACTTTACAAAAGGAAATCACAGAGAAAGATGCTAGAAAAGGAACAATTAGCCAAAGAAGTTGCACAAAAGAAAGTTTTAGATAGCAAGGAAAGAAACCGCAAGGAGGGAAGCAAAGAGGATTGAGAGAAAGGTTAAAGGAAAAGGAGGGAGAAGAAAAAATGAAGAAGGAAGAAGAAAAAAGGAAGAGGAGAAAAGAAAGAAGGCTAAGGAGGATAGGAGAAAGGAGCAAGAGAAGGAAGAGGAGGAAGAGGAGGAGAAAGAAAAGCAGAAGCAGAAGTGCTAGAAGGAAACCATTGATGAACTGTAGGTGGCTACATCAAGCATAGTATTGACTAAAACAACATTAGATACTAAAACAACATTAGATACACTGCGAGACCTTTTAGAGAGGATTAAGGCCCTTCTAACCAAGCAGTGCCAAGATTTCTCCTCAGTTAATACTACCCCAGGGATAATTCAGTCCACAACAGCAGGGTAGGTTGTTACTTGAAAAAGTTAACTCCTATCAAGAAACAAAGCTTGGGGGATGTACTACACTGTAGCGTTAGAACAAAATGGATGAAGAGATGTTTTGAGTTGGAAGAAGCAATGGGGGAAGTGATCAGATGATCCATTGGGTAGGATTGAGCTCAATATGATCCAAATCCTAGCCTGCCTATAGAAAACAATTGTAGGCCACCATTGACAATCTGCCTATAGAAAACAATTGTGTTCCTAATTGCTAGATCTTGCATGTGTGTTATTGTTGTGGATGATTAAAGTGTGACGTATTATTACTGTGGTTGATTAAGTTTTGAAAAGTAAAAGATTATTATACTGATTCACCTCGCTCCCCGCCCCACCCCCCCATCCCCTCTCAATATAACTGAGTGCTCTTCAAGACGACTAGTGCAAGAAGCCAAGAACACCATACATCTACAATCACCCTGGGGTTCTTGGCTTGATGGGAGATTGCAACAAAGGGAAAGAATTTGTGCGAGTGTTCGTGACATGGTTTGCAATTAGTTTCCTCACTTTGCAAACCATTTGTACTTAGCTAGCATATTTGATGCAGATGTTTTTGAGCCAAGCATGGTTGGACTCATCTTTTTCAGAGCCAAGCATGGTTGGACTCATCTTTTTCAAAGGTTGATGAAGAGAGGATAGCAAAGATTACTTTTTATTATGTCTTTATGAAAAGAACTACAAAGGTTATCAAGGTAACTTCAAATTTAATTTAAACTTTCAATTGCCTTATTAATTTTACTTTTAAAAAAAATTAAATCGTTTAATTTTTACTTTTTTAAAGTATTTATTTTAATTGTAACTTTAATTTGTTTGTAGGTATTTGAACCTTTAATAAAAAAATTGTGCTTGGAGAGCAAAACTTGATGGGTTACATTTATGAGGCCATGGACAAGGCCATAGAAGTCATTCAAAACTACTACAAAAGAATCAGAGCCAAATTTGAACCCACTTGAAAAATCATTGATTGAAGATGGAACAATCAACTCCACCAACCCATTTGTGCAGTAGGGTACAACCTCAAACCCAAATTATTTTCTTCTCAAAGGACTTCATTGATATTAATGTGGGGCAATGGAGAGCCTCTCAATATGCATTGGGAGGATGATGCTAGAGGTTGAGACAAGAGACCCGATTGTTGGGAGGTTGAAGATCACAAGTGAATTGGGGGTAGGCTCTTTTGTTTGCCACTACCTATCCAAGGGAGAACCACCCAATCACTATGTAATGTCCCTAATTGAGAATGTCCTAAATTTGCCCTAAATCCTTAATTTTTAAATGAACAAATAGGTTAGAGAATATCTTTTCACGTGATTGAAATCTTGATTGAAGTCCTACACAGATTAGAACCATTTACCATAATCAAATTGATTAATAGAACAGGATAATTTATCACAACAATAATAGTTGGTAGTTTGCTATAACTAGGTATTAATAAACTATTGACCAATCATCAATTCAATCACAAAGTACTCTAACATTCTTGAAGGATTCGATCCACCATGATGGAGAAGTGAGATTGCAAAAGGCGTCCTAGTAGCCAACTCTCCTAGGCCCAAGGGCAATACCCTTTGAGACAAAGGCAAGTACCCCCTTGGCCCTTTGTGGGCTCATCTTGTCCTCCCTCGGGTGGCATACCTAGAAGAGGCCCGCTCGTTGCAATCCTCTGGTAATCTCCATTCCCTCATGATTGATCTCCTTATATTGTTACATTGTGGTAAGGGAGTGAGGTTACAAAGGGTTTCCTGGTGGCTCTACTCTCCTAGGCCCAAAGGCAGTAGGGGAGTAGGTCCTCCATTATAGGACACCCTTTGGCCTTCTTGGGACTACTTGATCCCCCATTGTAGGACACAGTGACTCTCCATTATAGGACACTTGGTCCTCCATTATAGGACATTTGGTCCTCCATTATAGGAGGTGGCGTACCTAGGGAGTGCCCCCTCACTGTCCTCTTTTGTAATCCCCCTTCTTCTATCATGGTGGAAATACACATATAGTAATTTAACCAAATTCAGACTTGCGAATAATCATATCAGCAATACATAAAGGATTATGATTATGCTATCATAGAATATGAGTAAGGATATGCATGAAACCTCAATCCTATTTAACAATGCATTATATCCTATGATTATTCCATCATAAATATATCAACTCATAATACAAACCGAATCTTTGTTTGCCAGCAGATCTCTTACCTTTATTTCCAATCGATCTGTTCTTCACACTTAGAAGATATCGTTAGTGTTGATCAAGCGGATAATTCACACATCTACACACACACACACACACACACACATATATATGTCTACCACTTCGAATGAATATGATAGATTTGATATAAGTTTCCCAAGCTACTTTGTAATATTTCTACTTGTCCTCATAGACATAAAGATGCAAAGATCTTTCACTACCACTGTTTAGTATAAATCAGCATTAAGACAAACAGTTATCATGCTATTGTTTGAACTTGTCTTCAATTTGTTTCCATACAGTGATAGAGTTTAGATCATTTTCCTTGTTTCATATCCGTTTTACAATTTTTAGTCATAGGAAGGTAAACAGTATCATCTTATTTACCAATTTACTGAATATAGACAATACTTTACCAAAGCAACTGTATTATAACAAACAGTGCTCTATAACATTCGTCAGCCACAGATATATGAATTATTATTTAAATATTAATCTGACCTGTAAGATCAGCAGCTGAGTTACACACACTTTCCATATACGGTAGCTTTAGTTACTCCTGCACAGGGAATCAACCCATTCAGAATACCACGATCTCTCTAGGAAGCCAATACGATGTAAGTCTTTAACATGATAATTAGCAAGGCATCTTCAATAATACTGCACTAAGGTCCTCGATAATTCCTTTTGTGTTGGCAGTTGAGAAATGTTAATCCAAACTGCTTTTATTTAAGTTGCTTCCGATTCCTGGTGACCAATATTAATGATGTAGTGAGTATTGTTCATAGTGGCATACTCATTAAAACTCTTGACTCCTTCCATATCTGTCCACGTCATTCCCACAATGTGACAAACACTTCAACATATATCGCAAAGGCTTATTCTGTTTGATTTCCCATACCTTTATTTAGCTGTAACTATTCCCTATTAACCTTATGTCTTGTCTTGCTAGGCCAACCTTTCACCTGGCAATGGCTCCTTAACAAGTCTTGACTCCTAACTGTCTTCCTTTAAATTTCCGCCACCTTATAATGAACCTGTTTGTGCCAGCGTGGAAGTCTATTCGTCTTTTTCTGCACTTGAGGTTTTTTTTTTTCCCGCGCTAAGATGAATAAAAATCAAGCTCCTTCCTTAATATTGCTAACAATGATAAGGTCTACCTTGCCATTCTAGTTAAAGTCATTTTACCCAATGTATGACCTGAACATACTCTTCAAATCATTCTTCAACTAATAGCCTTTGTTTATTGCCATAATTGGGATATTTATGATATAGATTTGGAAGATAAATAATATTATTTTATCTGTTAAACCCCAAACCTAAAACCACTTTTTTCCTAAAATCTCTCTTCACTGAAAACTACACAAATTTCTCCTAATTAATCAACTGACCTTTGAATCCTGGCGCGAATCCTAAGATGAATCTGCCTGCATAGTGGAGTTGGGTTTCTGTCCAATCCACAGTTTCGAGGGTTTCCGTCCTCGAGGTCTCTTGAAAGCTAAGCTCTCAAAATTTGTTCTTGATAATAAATTCTCTAGGATGCCTTCAATTTGTTTCTGTTGAAGATTGTGGCAGCTTCAGGCGAATACGTTCCAGCCTAGATCGCATGAAGATAATAATTAAATGTAGCCGGTGCCTATTTAATTATTATATGTATCTCAATCAAGAGTCACTTTATTTAATATGTTGTATTTGCTCAAGTTAATGAAGAGGTGCGAATTAACTTTGAGGCTGACCTCATTCCTTCTTGAGATGTGTTTTCTAAAGTGGCTCGATTCCTTATGAGGACGACCTTCTCTCTATTGGTTGCGTCCAATTTGAAAAAGGCATTTTTTGATATTGAAGGCCGACCTCTCTTCATGGTATTATTGTATCTCTAAAGACAGCCGACCTTGCTTATTGAAGAGTTGCGTCTCTTCCATAATCTTGTATATATTCTCCTTCACTTGTTCATTGTTTATGATCCAATTCATTCGATCTTAAGTCAGTCACATACAGTTCAAGTGTTTTCATTAGCGAGTTCATTCTATAGCATTCTGAGTTTCACATAGAAGGCTGTGACAGTCATTAGAGAGAGAGATATTCATTCAGTCCATATTCGCATCAGTCTGTGATGCTGTGAGCAGGCCTTTTGAGTGGCCAATTGTATTTGTATCTTTCATATTGAGATTCAATAATATAAGAGATATTATTGGCTGGGTTTTTCTCCCTCAAGAGGAGGGTTTTCCCAGGGTATCTGCTGTGTACTGTGTTATTTTTGAATTAAATTCTGTACATGTTAATCTGATCACTTAATTTTAACATGGTATCAGAGCGGGTTGATGCAAGATCTAATCAGATAAGCAGATTTAAAGTGATAAGCCGATCAAAATTGTCTTTAAAATGGTGAGTGCCAGATGCTAAGCGAATTTAATCTGGATTTCATTCATGATTATCGAGTGCCTTTAAAAGTCGAAGGAGCAGAATCACCTAGCTGTGGTCGGGCAATTTTTTGTGTCATTCTCAGTCGGCAGTCAATAGGAGGCGATGTTATTCACATTGCAGTATGAAGTTGTGAGGAGACTTCATTCAAACTGAAGAAAATTCAAGTGCCGAATCATCAACATCATCTGGAGGTAGCAGCGACACTTCTCGGACCTGGGGATCATCTTGGCTACAATACTTGATGGTGACCGTTAGTTCGTGATATGCAATGCGGCTCCGATGCTAGATCATGTGAATCTGTATGGGCGCCGTATGTGTCTGTGACTTCATGTGTGTATTCCGACCTCACTCCAATGAATCTCCTGTATGTTTGTATCAGATCGCTGTAGGTGAAGTCCCTAAAGTTGATGACTCTGAATGGATCCTTCATTTCTCGAAACACTCACGGGAATTCGCGGACTCAGAGGAGGAGTGTTCAATTTGCATTCTCATGGGTAGCCTCATCATCAGAAGGCAGAAGTTCAAATAATAAGAGCTCTTTCCCTTTGTCAGCGATAACATCATAGTCGGATCTTGATTTCTAGAAGACTCGAAGGATACCTCTCACGGGCAGAGAGAAATCGTTGCATAATACGGTTGCCTCTACCATTCTCAGAAGCCACTCGAACTATTTGAAAATGACGTCATCGAGAGAGTAATACTTGGAAAGTCGTGTGTATTCTGGTAGGCATTACGTTTATTCTCATCCGAATCAATTCATGAGGATGCTTGCCAGCCGGTTATATGTGACCTTAATAAAAGTCAAGTTTGGTGCCGCTATTTTGTAGATCATCGTCCTTAAAGAATATTCGTGCCTGTAAGGGTTCGATAAGCCTTGGCACATGGATGAATTACTGTAGAAGTCTTGGCATAGTGACAAGAGGAAATTCGTTTTGGCATATAGCTGTTGATCGGGGTATGTGATCAGGAATTGGGAATCACCTGAAGAAGCATACGAAAAGATGCATTCGAATTGCTGCCTTGCGAGTTAAAGCCAACCGTGAAGATCAAATCTGAATGTATCTGGAGATCTGAATCTTTAAATGCGAAAGATCAGGAAACAGAAACTGGTGGATTGCAAGGATCATATAGAGATAAGTATTCTTTTGTATATCCTTTTCTTTGATCTGACACCATAACTTAGTGAAAGTCAGTTTGCTGAGTTATATCATTTATTTTGGATCTTGTGTGATTAAGTATAGAGAGATTGTAATTTCTCTAGCATAAAGATCTTTTGAAGAATTTAGAGGCAGATCAGAATGGAGTATTTGTCATGTCTCAGTTTTTGTATGATGCTGGTGTAAGTTCTCTTAAGAAACATCACTCAGCTGAGGTCTCACTTGCTGTTTTAGCTTCTCCTTTCGGACATTGGGTGTGACCTTGGGACAGATATGACCCAAAAAGCATTCTGATTTCAACAAGATCAGTATCTTATTATTGTTTATTCTTGTTTTGAAATCTAGGGCAAAATTTCAGTCTGCAGAGTCGTGCAGATCTGATGTTGTTTATTTGATTGTGTATGCATAGTAAGATCACATTTTCTCTTGAATAGTGTTTAGCAAGTGGGATAAGACCCTTTGGAGACACCATTCTTTGTGAGTTGCTTCATGCTAGATTTCTGAGTGTGACTCAGAAATAAAAGGAGAACTACAATGATGATTGTGATTGGTTGACCACATCGTTATCACTCTCTATATGCATGGACTGTGGTAGAGCCTTGATTTCTTGAGAGGTCTGGTTCTACATTCTGGCTGCATAATGTAGCTAAGAATTTTGTGTTGAGCAAATTGTCTCTTGTTGTGCTGAGAGTAGCACTTCCAAAGAGCAGTAAAGACAAAAGGAAGTTATATCAGAATCAGTAAAGATAAGTTTTTTTGATATATTTCTTTTATAGGTTGATTTACTTATTCATATTGTTCATAAATTCTCATGTATTCATGCTATAACCTAAGATAGTAAACTTTGTATGATTCCAGCCTTGATATTTCTTTGGATAATTATAAACTATTAGTAATCTCTCTCTAAAATGCTTGCAGTTCACTGTTCTAGGAGCAAGAAGGTGATGAGAGATTGCTTAGTGATGAAAAGCTTGAGGCATCTAATGCCGACCAAAGAAATGATCAAGAATGAAGTCACATCTTGCAGCCATGGGACTGAGTTGGTGGCTAGGGGGAGTTCACTTCCAGAAGTCTTCCTTGCAATCTCGAAGCAAGGGTCAAGAGGGAGTTTTGTAACTCACTAAGAAGAAGTGAAGATTACTGTATTGCAAAACTAGGTGCTAAATCCTTAGAAGATCCCTTCAGCTGCTGAGATCAAAATTGCTCAAGAAAGTCATCTGGATTTGTCATTGGTAGCTCCGCAAACCTATTCAAAATAGTGAGATCTGGGATGAGGTCGAGGAGGACTATCCTGAACTCTCTACAGTATCAGAGGTGTGCCTTTGGAAAACATTTATCTAAGTCAAAGTGTTGCCAGGGCAATCTTGGGCGAAGAGGTCAGAGGTTGATGTGTGCTTGAAGATTGAGGAGCCTGGGCGAAGAAGATGAAGTATCTTGTTGCAAAAAAACATATCTGAGATACTTGCGTGTAATGGTTGGATATAGTTGAGATATTCTTCGATTTGGGATGCTGCTATGATATCTTGAAACTGCGAGAGCATCTGTGGCATTGAGTAGGCAAGGCGGAGTATATTGCAGCTGTATGGCGGCTCGGGAAGCGGTGTAGCCTGCAAAGCTCCTTACGGATTATATTGGAAATCAATGGAGCCTACTATCATTCATTGCTGATAATCAAAGTTGCATGAAGCTATGTCAATTTTGTGTTCCCTTAACCAGGACCAAGCATGTTGAGATCAAGTACCACTATATTAGAGGTATAATTGGAGGCTATACGGTTAAGGTATATCAAGGCTGATGAGCGGGCGACAAACATTCTCCAAAGCCCTCTCTCCAGTCAAGTTTGTGTACTTTCGAGGATAAGCTTGGGTATGGTGGAGAATCCTTATAGCGAGAAAGAGTCGACATCGGTGAGTAAAGTTGTAGTTCTTCTCGTGAGAGAGAGTTCTAGGGTGAATCCTTGTTTAATGAGTTCTTCTTTGTGAGAGAAGTTCGAGGTGAAATCCCTTGTTAATGCATTTTTCTTCTAAGGCGGAGGAATTTGAGGTGCAAGCCCTTGTTAATGCATTTCTCTTTGAGAGAGATTTGAGGTGAAATCCCTTGTTTCCACCCTCTGAGAGAGTCATGGTGGATGTCATGTGTGTGACTCCATGACAACATCTAGTACTTGTGTTTCACCCTTTGGGAGAGCCATGGTGAAAGCCATGTTGAGGTGACAACATCACGCAAGTGATGAACACTTGTACTTACCATAGTATGGTTGTAGCCATTATGGTTGATATCATGTTGAGGCGATATCTGATATCACGATCAGGTGATATTCTTTTTGTCCACTCATGGTTGTAGCCATAGTGGTAGACATCACGTTGAGGTGATATGTCTTGTGCAGCTGGAATTATCCTCCCTAGCTAAGAGGGAGTGTTGAAGATTGTGGCAGCTTCAGGCGAATACGTTCCAGCCCAGTTTGCATGAAGATAATAATTAAATGTAGCCGGTGCCTATTTAATTATTATATGTATCTCAATCAAGAGTCACTTTATTTAATATGTTGTATTTGCTCAAGTTAATGAAGAGGTTCGAATTAACTTTGAGGCCGACCTCATTCCTTCTTGAGATGTGTTTTCTAAAGTGGCTCGATTCCTTATGAGGACGACCTTCTCTCTATTGGTTGCGTCCAATTTGAAAAGGCATTTTTTGATATTGAAGGCCGACCTCTTTTCATGGTATTATTGTATCTCTATGGTATTATTGTATCTCTAAAGACAGCCGACCTTGCTTATTGAAGAGTCGCGTCTCTTCCATAATCTTGTATATATTCTCCTTCACTTGTTCATTGTTTATGATCCAATTCATTTGATCGAATGAAAGAGAGAGATGAGGAAATCGAGAATAAAGAAATACCCCCCCAAAGATAACTCATGGCGAAGCAAGAATCCACGATAAGCGTCTGTTTTCCTCCCCTCTTGGGCGTTACATCCAGAAGGCATGATGGCAAGGGTGGCGGGGAGTTGTCGCCTCCCATCCACACCGATGACAAGAACTGTTATTTTATCAACTTTAATACTTAATCATCGGGCTTAGAGGTTGATACTTTTATTATTAACTTTAATATTTTTTTATTCATTTACTATCTCTTAAGGTACGCTCTAGGGGTTTACTACATGACTCCTAAAGGAGAACGATGATGCACAATTAAGTTGACTTGTTTTTATAATTATTTAATTAAGTGAGATATAACCAAGGTTACGACTTCAATGTAGCCACCTTACACCAACTCATGGCTTGATGATAATTTGATCCTTTATAGACTACGACCTCTCCTTGATGATATTTCCCTTTCCCTCGAGGTGTTGGCAATCTTGCAACCACTTGACAAAGAAATAGGGTTAGATAGTTCTCGATATCATTTTTTTTTTTTAAATAAGAACTCGTCAACACATTCACTATATACATATATAAGAAAATCATTCATAATTGCAGTTATAACGAATAAATGAAAAATTCTTTTCCCAATTTCACATTCTCATGAAAGGTAGTTATTCACAACTAACATAATGACCATAATTTCATTGCCATAATCTTGTTCAAGACAAAAGGAATGTAACACATAACTTGCATTGTACAATGAATCAACAGCCAAAAATATGGATATAGCATCTTCTAACAACCATGATCAACATATTTGAACCGCACAAACATAGGAGCAAATCCCGGAGCAAAACCTAGAGCAACCACTGAACACCTGCAGTCTTACTTTAATACAATTTTCTCAATATCCTTGACATATACAGCCAACAACAATTAGTTGATAACCAATTGACCAGTTGACATCAATGACAACACCTTCATGCTTTCCATTCTTGCAACATGCTTTGCCTTTTCCAAGGCACCTATGACTGGGTTCCCACAGTTTCTTGCATGTGAAGAATAACTTCTTCCTACGCAATTCATTCCTTGTTTCAAATTCCAACTTAGGTTGCGTAGGTTTAGGCTGAATGGGTGTTCTCTCATCAGGCTTTTGTTCTGATTTGTTATCCCTGAAATTCTTCCTTTGGGGCTGACTTGTGGGTGGAGATGTATCGAGATCAAGTGCCAATTGGATAGCATCATGAAGAGTCCTAGGCCTTAGCGCCTTAACTAAACCTTTTGTCCTATCACTCAATCCTTCAATAAACAACATTACCACCCTTTTTTCAGTCATATCAGGGACCATAACAATCTTTTGAAACTCATTAATGTATGAATCCACATGCCCACTCTATTTCAATTGTGCTAGATTTCTACAATACACCTCCACATCCTTCCGATCAAACCGAGCAATCAATTTGCTACTAAACTCCTCATAAAAGTGAATCAATCCATGGTTTTGTGTGACCAAACCATGGTGCCACTAATCATATGCAATGCCCTCAAGGTGCATGGTTGCAAATTTAATTGCTTCATCCTCTTGCATCGATCTAAGTGTCAAGAAGGTGTCTTGAAGAGCATAAAAATATACTGAGAGGGGGGTGGGGTGTGAATCAGTATATTAACAAATTTTTACCCTCTCAACTTTTATCAATTTCAAACTCTAACACAATATCAACTATGCAATAATATAACAATATGAACAAGTTGACACCAAGTTTTACGTGGAAACCCTTACGGGAGAAAACCACGGTACAAATAATGTACTTTATGAATTATATAAGTTTTACAATGAATGTAGGCACCGACCTACTTAAATCACCAACTCTTATTTCTGATTTAGTAGGCACCAACCTACTGGAGGCACCAACCCCCACTTGTCAAGCACCAACTTAGCAGAAATAATAACTTCAAGAACAATGTTCCACCTTCAATGTTGCTTCTTCAACGGATGATGGACAATTCTGCTCAAATATCTCCTTCAAATTTGTACCCAATCTGCACTAATCCTCCTCTTGGATCTGATATAATTAACTCAGAACATTTTTTTTCAAAATCTGCTTGTCTTCTTAAATATGCCCATAGAGTCTTCACAAATCTGCTCATATATTCTTCACAATTCCTTCATGAAATCTGCAAATATACTCCTTAATATCTGTTCTTCTAAATCTCTTGATCTGCTATGAAGAATTCTTCACAAATCTGCCTTCAAGTCTGCTAAGATCTGATCATAAACCTGTCTTAATGCCTTCATCAAGTCAATCATGAAATAGCATATTACTCCCTTTTTGAATCTGCACTTATTACTTCTTTAAAACTGTATAGAGCTTCTTTTTATCTGCCTTTATATATTCCTCAAATCTGAAATATTTTTCTCTCAAATTTTCCTTCTTATTCTCTTCCACACACACACTCACATCCTCTTCACAAATTTTCTTCTCTCTACGTATGAAACCTTTGGTGTATATGAATTATATCTTTCTTGTCCCACACCACACAACACACTTCTTCTTTGTGATGTAAGTTGTATCTTTAATGCTCACACAAGAGATAAACTTGTGCTCTGAATACTATATAATCATCTTCCTTACACATTTTGCACATTTGATCTGAAACTCATATGTATATGTTGATCAACCTTTGCAACCTTTGGTGAAAGGACACATCATTTAAAAAATCTGACTTTTATTGTTTGCCTTCTTAAAATAATCACACCATTTCAGATCTGCCTTAGTTTATTTTTATCAAGAGAAACTTTAATCACACCCCTTCAGATTTTAATAAATCTGATATATATTATTTTTTTAGAAATAATTGCTCCTTTTCATGGACTAATCACACCATCTCATATTTTATATTTGTTAAATCTGTTGAAAATAAATCACTCTTTCAAAGAGTCGCATCTTCTCTTGATTAACTCGTATTACTTCATAAAGATCTCAGTTTTCATAAAAACAAATCGTATCTTTTTATGATGTGTAAATAAGACAAAATTGTCTTATTTGTTTTTTGTCTTTATTCACCCTGTTTTATCTCATTTTGTCTCTTATGCTTCTCTTTATGAATTCGTACTTCTTCATTATCTTTTATAATCGCACCTTTTTTATTTTTGTCTTTTTTTTTTAATTTCGTCTTTTTCTGGTTTTTGTTTTTTTCTGTGTTTTGTCTTTTGCTGCTTTTCATCTTATATTTTGTCTTATTTAATTTAATTTATTTTTGTTCTTCATTCAACAGCGGTTCATTTATGTTGAATTGTGATGACATTAGCTCTTTAAGGAATATCGATGCCGTGTCGTATTTTATTCTTTTTCCAGATTTAAGGAGACTCATTGATGTTATTTGTCACATCCTTTACTGATGGTATGATTACTGATATTGTCTCTTCTTTTAGACTTAATGAATCTGATGTAGAATAGAAATGTGATGCAAACTGTGACCACGATAACTTTGACTGCAATGATCATTGGTTAGCTTCCTTATCGTATATTTAATATCTTCATAGGTTGTATAGTCAATACTTACCATAGTATCACTTTGTTGCAATATACTTCAATAAAGCATACATCACTAGTACATTACACGTGATCCTTTAAATCTTACCACGATGTAGAAGAAGCTAGTCCATATACAAAAACTTGGTATCCAAAGAGTTTGTATAACATCGGTATCTTGTAAGCTTCTTATCATTTCATCCAATGCTGACTATCAATTCTAGATGTTCTTTCTTTCAAATATGTTATCTTCAGTTGTGCTAATCTTCTCATTTTACCTTGACTCATCGATGACAATATCCAACAATCTTCCTTTGACATTAATGATAGCAAGTTTTGTCTTTGTACCTTTGACATCAATGACAATATTTCCAACATGTCTAATTTGTGAATCCAAGCTCTTGTGTTGGTTCGTCCACTACCATCAAATGTGGGTAGGGTGAGTTTGCTTGTGGCTTGTTTGAGTTCCCTGTTTTGTTACCTTGGTCTTCATTGTTGCCCGATTCTTGTACTCTCCCTTCGCTGTCCCATATACTGAGGGAAGGGTAAAACTTCCTTGACATGTTGGGGAAGTGCATTCCACTCATCGTGCATAGTCATGGCACTATCTCCAAATGTGACCTTTTCATCCACATCAACACTCTCTTCTTCTGCTTCATTTCTAGGCAAGAAGGTAGGCTGCAGTGGTCTATCTGTAGTGCGTGTAGGAGTCCTCCCCACACGTGGTGGACCAACTACACTGCCATCATCTCCATGTTCCTGATTGTTCCTCTTGAGGCCCATGTTCATTTGTTGAATGGTTGCTGTAAGTTGTAAAACATTAGTTACCTCTTGCTGTCCTGCTGCAAGACATCTAAGAATTTCCCTTGCTTCTCTATCATCAGGTGCCTCTTTGTCAACATGTGGTGGATTGTTGTCTCTCCTTTCACCCATCCTTCTAGCAGAACCAATCCCACTATGGTGCTGCCTTGCAGCTATTGCAGCTGATAAGGTATCTTGTTGTGGATATGGATGAGTCCATTGAATTTGTTTACGCTGTTCCCTAGCTATATATCTGATATGCCTATCATTTGGTTGCATGAACAAGTCTGAAATTTAATCCAAATGCTGGCAGGATCTAGGCTGTGATACCATTGTAATAACCCTACCCCCTTGGATCAAGATTAATGCGATTATACCAATTCGACAATGTAAACATTTTTTCAAACAGTTTACAACCCTTTGAACCTAGTATATATATGTCTACCACTTCAAATGAATATGACAAATTTGATATAAGTTTCCCAAGCTACTTTGTAATATTTCTACTTGTCTTCATAGACATAAAGATGCAAAGATCTTTCACTACCACTATTTTGTATAAATCAGCATTAAGACAAACAGTTATCATGCTACTGTTTGAACTTGTCTTCAATTTGTTTCCATATAGTGACAGAGTTTAGTCACCAATATCATCTTATTTACCAATTTACTGAATATAGACAATACTTTACCAAAACAATTGTGTTATTCCAAAGAATGCTCACATTCATCAGCCACGGATATATGAATTAATATTTAAATATTAATCTGACTTGTAAGATCAGTAGTTGAGTTACACACACTTTCCATATACAGAATAGCTTTAGTCACTCCTGCATAGGGAATTGGCCCATTCAAAATACCACGATCTCTCTAGGAAGCCAATATGATATAAGTCTTTAACATGATAATTAGCAAGGCGTCTTCAATAATACTGCACTAAGGTCCCCGATAATTCCCCTTCTGTGTTGGCGGCTGAGAAATGTTAATCCAAATTGCTTTTATTTAAGTTGCTCCCGATTCCTGGCGATCAATATTAATGATGCGGTGAGTATTGTTCATAGTGGCATATTCATTAAAACTCCCGATTCCTTCCATATCTGTCCACGTCATTCCCACAAGGTGACAAACACTTCAACATATATCGCGGAGGCTTATTCTGTTTGATTTCCCATACCTTTATTTAGCCGTAACTATTCCCTATTAACCTTACGTCTTGTCTTGATAGGCCGACCTTTCACCTGGCGATGGCTCCTTAACAAGTCTCGACTCCTAACTGGCTTCCTTTAAATTTCTGCTACCTTATAATGAACCTGTCTCTGCCAGCGTGGAAGTCTATTTGTCTTTTTCTGCACTTGAGTTTGTTTTTTTTTTCTTGCGCTAAGATGAATATAAATCGAGCTCCTTCCTTAATATTGCTAACAATGATAAAGTCTACCTTGCAATTCCAATTAAAGTCATTTGACCCAATGTATGACCTGAACATACTCTTCGAATCATTCTTCAACTAATAGCCTTTGTTTACTGCCATAATTGGAATATTTATGATATAGATTTGGAAGATAAATAATATTATTTTATTTGTCAAACCCCAAACCTAAAACCCCTTTTTTCCTGAAATCTGCCTTCACTGAAAACTACACAAATTTCTCCTAAATTAATCAACTGACCTTTGAATCTTGGCGTGAATCCTGAGATGAATCCGCCTGCAAAGTGGAGTTGGATTTCCGTCCAATCCACAGTTTTGAGGGTTTCCGTCCTCGAGGTCTCTTGAAAGCTGAGCTCTCAAAATTTGTTCTCGATAATAAATTCTCCAAGATGCCTTAAATTCATTTCCGCCACCTTTTATAATCCACCACCTTCCAAATATTTTATTATTAAATATTTCACTTTATTAAAGTAACATATTTAATATTTCACTTTAATAAAGTTACTTTAACAAGTAACTATTAATTAAATATTAATGTCCAAAATATTATTTAAGAACAATTTAATATTTAATTAATTAAATTACCCCAAGGTGGCTACTCGGGAATTGGGGACATTACAAACTCAGCAAGAGACACCAATCTCTTCTTATGGTAGGCACCAACCTCTTATGTTCTAAACTTCTTCATAAGTCTGCTAAAATCTCTTCTCAAATCTGATCAAGATCTCTTCACAAATTTGCTCAAAATTATTCTTTAATCTGCTCAAAACTCTTCACAATTCTGCCTTGAAATCACTCATGAATTTGCTAATAAGTCTCTTGTCAATCTGCTCAAATATCTTTTTATTTCTGCTCTTCATATGAATGTTATTCTTTGAAAATTGATTGTATTTTCCTCTTTCTCAAACCTCTATCTATACTTGTCCAAACACCTCTTCACCCAAGGGAGGCAACCCTTCCAAGGGGGTTGGCCTGCAATAAATAATTTTTATTTGTTTTATTTTCTTTGCCCAAGGATGGGCGCACCTCTCAAGGGGGTCATCCTGTAATGTCCCCTTCTCGAGCATGATCATTTCAGTTGACCGTTGGCCTATTCCGGAGACCCGTAGGCTACTCGGAAGGTGAAATTAGGGTTTCCTGTTTCGGAGGTGGTTGTTGCTCGAAATTTGGTAATTGAATTGCGGATTCTTTTTGGGTTTTCAGAAAGGTTCGCAGCGGTGTGATTTGCTTTGCGTTCCGAGCACTTTCTGGAATTTACTATTTTTAGTAAATTCTATTTCTGGCAGTGGTCCTGTTGTTTTCGGCACGGTTGGTTCTCTTCTTCAGCTGGTTCAGTTGGTTTCTTCACTTTTGGCCTTGGGATGCTTTTTGGAGAGATAAGTTCAATTTATTTAAATAATGTTATATTTTAATGTTATAATTTAATGTTGACCTTGGCCTAGCTACTTCAAGTTGTTCTTAAAAGGTGGTCTTCATGGGTGGGCGCTTCATTGAGGGTAATTTAATATTATTCTAAGGTCTTTTATCATGCTTGAGTTGGACGCCATCTTTGATGAGGGGATTGATTTAAAAATAAAGTCAAATATTGCTTGGAAGGTGGGACGCCATTCTTAGAGGGAAAAGATTATTTCAAATTTGAAATTAGGGTGCCACTTCTAGAAGCTTCCAGAGATTCTTTGCTGAGTTTATAAATAGAGACCTCTTCCCTTCATTGAACCATCTTATGTTTACAGTAATGTTACTCTGCCGGAATGGTATTGGCCCGCCTATTGGGATTGCTTCGAGGAATGAATGCCTCCTAGCCTTGGCATTGCTTCTTGCTTGAAAGATAGCAACTAGTGGTGAGATAGTTGTAGTTGAGAGAATCTTGTAGTGAGGTTTGCTTTGTATAATTTGTTTTGCATTGTAGTTCAGTTTCTTGCATATCATATCAAAAATCTGGATTTGCTGATATCGTGGCTGATTTGTAGTTTCATTCATATATTTGAAAATAAAAATATATTCATTCTGGGTGTTGCATATTTCTATTCCTCTAGGTTGGGTGCCCCTTTGTGCTAACTTGCAGATTTTATTGTGAAGAACTTGAATTTATAAAGAAAATCGCCCCTTCTTGCACGGTCGCCCCTTTTTGGAGTGCATTGGGAAGTGTGTTAAATAATTACGTAGGTTTGAGTGTGGTTTCTTGTATGCAGCTTGGCTGCCCTCTTCATAGGAAGCCATTGCATTTGATTTGAGGTTATTTGGTTGAGTATTGAGGGAGTAGTGAGCAAATTAGTGGTTCTTTGTGTTGCTGATTAAGCATTTCAAGTGCAGGTCTGTCACAAATCAGAATATCAAGATTGATCCTTGAGTGGAGTTCTTGGTTTTAGCATACTTGTTAAGCAAGGGAAAGTCTTCTATATTATTGCAGCATTAAATAGTCCTAATCTTATGCTCTTGGCAGGCATTCTCTATTATATTGTAAACTGAACAGTAGTACTGTCAGCATATCTTCTCATCTTTCTCTTCATTCTTGTAATACCCACTGAATAAGTGGAAGAGGCTGGCTTGCCGCCTATTTACATTTGAATTGTATTGCAGTACTTAGCATCTCCGCCATATGGTAGCTCCATCCCCACTCTGGGTTTGAAAGCACATGCTTGGCGTCGAGTTTACTTTCAGCAATTGTAGTTGGTAGGGATCCTCTGACCATATGTTTGTCCATCTTGGGCACATTCTTGGTTAGAGTTACTCTTCAGCATGCATTGAGATCCTCTGACCATATGCTCACACCTTGCCCAACTCGGGATCCTGGTGTACATTCTTGGTTAGAGTTGTATTCCGCATCGTTTTGGTTTAAGTGCTAACCCTAACGGATGTGTGTTGCATTGCTTATTGTAATCCAAAAATTGAAAAAATTGGTTCGGAATATTTCACATCCCTCTTTGGGAGCCCCAAAAATAATATTTATTATTATTTTTTAATTTATTATCCCCAACTTGGGGTGGCACCATGAGGAGGGTCGTCCCTATTTAATATTGCATATATTTTTTTGTTTTACAAATCCTTCTCCAAAGGGGCGCTAGACATGGTTTGGTCTATGTTTACAATAAATTATTGTTTTGCACAAATAATTAACTCCTTACCATTGACAAGCCCTTTGACATCAATGACTAACATTTTTCCAATAGGTCCCACCCAATCAATTTTTCCTTGTCTTCCAAGAGAAAGTCAAGACGATGGGCAATGCAAAAGGTTGAAAAAAGTGGGTGCCTCTCTTGAAACTGTCTCCTTGCCACTGTAATGCCCCCTTCCGAGGTGTGTGCTAGGATGAGGTTAATTAGCCTAATTATTCCCGTGGGCTAATTACGAAGTAAAAGGGAATATTTTAATTTAATTAATTAATATTATTTGTTCCAATATATCATAAGGATAATGTTATTTAATCAAGTTAATAAAGTAACTAAAGTGACTTGGTGATTATTTATGAGATATTAAAAGGGTTACTTTATTTATTTATTTATTTTTAGATTGCAGGAATCGGTCGGGTATTTGTCCCCCTATAACTGTAGTGCACCTGGTAAACTTTTTTGACGTGATCGGTGGCGCTGGCGCTGGCGCAACATGCCCTCTGGTACCATGGGGTTTGGGGGGAGACTAGACCTCGTGCCCTCTTGCTTGCAACAGGATGCTTTAGCCAATTGAGCTAGGCCCCCAGCCCCAAAAAGGGTCACTTTATTATTATTCTCGTGATTAATTAATTATCTAAAAGTGGGAATTTGAAAGTTAGGGTGGAATGGCTTACAAAAGGGGAAAGTGAAATTCATTTGCATTATGCTTGACTATTATTCTACTTGGTGAATTTGAAGAGCTTTTCGAAGTTTGTAACCCTAGGACGAAAACCCTACGGGTAGCCAGTTTTAGTAGTGAGACTATCTGCCCTAGCTGGACACAGACAAAATCACTCAGGTTTCGTGATTGCAAGCAACAAATGTGTGGAAATTTGTGAAGTCTCCTTTGGAGACAAATTTTAGTGTCAGAGAGTGGGCTCTTTATAGAGGTATTTCAAGGTGATTTATATTATGTTGCAAGGTTGTATATTTTCGGTGGAATATATCAGATGTATTTCTTGTGAAGAGCTATATCTATATACGCCTAGGGTTTATTTCATGTCACAGCCTTCCAATCTGCATATTTAAGATGGGACGTTATTCACTTTAAGGGAGTGGCAAAATATTGTCTGTCACAGATCCTCTAACTTTATTTCCAAAGAGGGATCGATTTATATTCTGAGGTGTCATGTAATATTTGAAGACTCCAAAGGAATGGTGTGTGTATTCTGGTTACTTTAACTTTGTCAGCCGCAATAATGAGAGCTTTGGCCTTTATGTCGCCACCTTTGAGGAGCCGTGATTAAAGAGGGAACGGCAGATATGTATATCAGCTGCTCACGTGGAGATGAAGACACCATAGTCCATCCAAGGGAGTAACGTGGGCCCCAGTACCTTCCAGCTATTGTATTTCATTGCATTGTGATTTCTGAGGGGTCGTGAGTATTGAAGGAGCCACATCCTTAAGTATCGGAGGTGTTATATTTGTATATGCAACAGATATAATAAATTAAGAGACATCTCATATTGTTTATGCTAGCGCTTGACAATGCTAAGCATAAAAACTATCTTGCAAATCGAATCTTGAGGACTGGTTCAAGCTGCACACATCAATTGTATGAGGTCAGACTTTAATATTCTCTATTCTGAAATATATTGAAGTTACGAGGAATTTAGCTTCAGAAGTAGCAAGTATTTAAATAGATTATTTGTATCTCTGTCACATTTTGCATAAAAGCTCTTTTTATTTCCAAACCCTCTGCTTCTTAGAACATAAACCTGCAATTAAAAGAAAACTAAACTCAGAGCAGTATAATGGTAGTTTTTTGATGGAATGCCCGGACATCTGCAATAACAAAATTGAAAAATTTTGTGCTCAAAATTACGTGGGGATATTTTAGCCACCACATATGTTGTATTGTCAGTTACAACTTGCACCACATTTTCAATGCTCACCCTGAACACAATCTCCTCCAACATTAGACTCACATTCTCCATATTTATCTTATTTGAAACATTTATGTACTTAAAGAAACCATCTCTCCATTTGAAGCTGCTAGAAGATTGATGAGGGCATGGTTCCTTCCATCTGTCCACTGCGCCATTGTCTTTTTTGTATTTGTGACTGCGTTTTGGAGCAACAATCCACTTATTTCATATGGAGTGTGCACCTTGTATCCTTTACCTACAACACTGCGACTGAATTCTCCCAATATAACCTCTTTGCCTTGTTCAACAGAAGGTTGTAAAACAGATATTAGCACAAGCCATGTCTACTTTCTTGTGCTTGTCCTTGTTCCATGATGCCCCTTCAAGCAAAGACTATGATTCAGGGGTGTTTAGGGAACTAAAAATTCCATTGACTTATGCTCGAGTTAGATGAAGTCAATGTGTTGCAAATCTGTGAATCACAAATGGAGCCCACAATCTGTTATATCAACTTAAGTTTCTTGTGCCATGTTGAGATTCATGGCTGCTGCTATGATTGTGTTTGTTCTCATCCTCTCTGATTTCTTTTGGTCATCAATTCAAGGGCCACTTTCATCACTTGTTTTACCTCCTCAACATTAGTACACTGTTTGAAATGCTAGGTGGTACTTTAGGCAATTGATGCCTCCACAGATTGTCAACCCGCAATAGTTGCAAATACTGGTCTCCATGAACGATCCTGGTACACCATGCTTTTAAGCAACAACTTTTCCTCTAGGCTCGGTTGCTACTTCTTGATATGATTGTATGCTAAGTGCAAATTGGAGATTCATTAAATCAGAAAAAGACATTTTAATCTAGTGCTTTTAATGCAAAAACATAGTGTTTGAAATTAAGGAGGCGTGGCTTAAATCCTCAACAACAGTGTTAATTCAAATGCATTTCAAAGTCCATAGCAGCATAAATCGTTTGGGGAAAAAATCGGCAAACCAAAAAATCAGGATTTTTTGAAAAATCGTGAAAAAATCCGGAAAAAATCGGGAAAAAATCGGATTTGAAAAAAGACTTAAATTATATAATATTTACATATATTATTTAATAAATTTATTTAATTATATAATATATTATATTTATGAAAATTGTTACAAGTTAATAAATAACAGTAAAAAACAAAGTTCATTTTAATCTGATTAAATATTATATTTAATATTATTAATATTTTAATATGATTAAATATTTTAATATGAATAATATTTTAATATGATTAAATATTATATTTAATATTATTAGTTTATTAAATGTAAAATTGTAAATAATATTATAATACAGAAGGAAAAAAAAATAAAAAATACACAGTTCGAAATTAAAATGGTCGCCTACCAGGTCGTCTTCACAGTCTCCAGACGTCTTCACAGTCTCTTCACAGCCTGGTCGCGTCTTAAATTAGCGTCTTAAGTCTTACGGCGCATCTTAAATTCGTGATGTTGTGAGGTAGCTCTTCACTCTTCATAGTCGGCGTTCAGAGAATCAGAAGGCGTTCAAAAGGCGTTCAGAAATTGTGTCTACATTTATGGCGGCCAAAAAATAGATTTATCGCATTTTTTAGGGTTTTTTTTCACGATTTTTAGGGTTCACGATTTTTTGGCGTTTTTTTCCCAATTTTTTTGCGATTTAAACCTGATTTTTTCGCGATTTTCAACGATTTTTTGTGCGGTCAACTCAACCGAAAAAATCGCGATTTTCAGAGGGAAAAAATCGGGAACCCCCACGATTTTTTAAAAATCGCGATTTCTGCGATTTTTTGCAGATTTATGCTTCTATGTTTCAAACAATAATTTGAAACAAAACAATGTTTCTTCATACCATAAATGCATAAACCACATATTAGTAAAAAAAAAATTCTATATAAAAAAAATAATAAAATCAGCTTTAAATGACATGAAAATTGAATTGAATGGTTTGCACTTTGAATATTAAATGAATAGTGCTACAAATTATAGCAAAACAACAGTTTTTCATACCAAAAATTGATAAATCCTAGTTAAAAAAACAACATTTTGGTTTTAAAAATAAAACAAAATTAGCATTAAATGATATGAAAACTGAACTGAATTTGTAAACATGCTTAAACACATAATGTAACATTTAGGAATGGAATAATATCCTGGAAATGCATGGAAAAAAAAAAACTGATCTGGGACTCAAATAGTGAATAGATTTTGACTCCTTGCATCGCTTTGAAACTTGTTTGATTGCTCAAAGTTGACTAAACAACATTGCAAATGCCTTTCGAACATTAAATTGAAACAAAACATTTTTTCATACCATAAATCCATAAACTCTATACTAGTAGAAAAGCAAAATATTTATATAAAAAATAAATAAAAAATCAGCGTTAAATGACTTGAAAATTGGATTGAATGGTTTGAATTTTAAACTTTAAATGAATAGTGTTACAAATTGTAGCAAAACAATAGTTTTTTCATACGATAAATTGATAAATCCTAGCTAAAAAAGAATATTTTGTTTTAAAAATAAAGCAAAATTAGCATTAAAAGATGAAAACTGAACTGAATAGTTTGTAAATATGCTTAAACACATAATGTAGCATTTAGGAATGAAATAACATTTTGGAAATGTATGGATAAAAAAAGCCTGATTTGGGACTCAAAAGGTGAATAGAATTTGACTCCTTGCATCGCTTTCAAACATGTTTGATTGCTCAAAGTTGACAATAAACAATATTGCAAATGCAGTGTGAGGAATGGTGGAAAGTTAAATTACTTACAGAAAGCCAAAAAAACATGTTTTTTTCCACATTTTAAGCATGTTTCTGATTCAGACACATTGCAGGTGTGTTGGCGAGTCTGCGTGGCAGGCTGGCCAAAAGAATTCTGTGAATGCGTTGGCAAGTTTCTTGCTTGAAGTTTTGACTTGCAACCACGATACCTTATGAGATTTTACTAGCGGAGTCAGGCACCTTTCCCTTGGAGGCTTTCGCGATGATTCGGTTACTATGTTACCTTCAAAAGGTTCAAAACATGGACGACCATCGGTGGCCTAAGCTAATCGTAAAAGAAAAGTTGGATAGAAGAAGGAATACATGGATGAAACAAAACAAAAAATGGATGGAAAAGTGGGGTGTGAATATGCAAGATTGTCCAAGTTCAAATGAAGAAATAAAAAAATATGTGAAACAAAAATTCAAAAAAGCTTTATGGACAAAACAATCAGGGCGAAAAAAAGACTATTATATCAAAGAATTCAATCCTAAGGGGGACCATGATGAAAAGGCATATATAGGAGCAAATATTAAATGGAGAGCAAAGATGTTGATAGCTCAACTCCGAACTAGCTCACATCGTCTTAGATGTGAGACGGGCAGATGGATGGTTCCTAAAGAAGAGTGGGAAGAAAGAATATGTCGTTTTTGCGACATGGGATTAGTGGAGACAGAGTGGCACTTTGTTATGGAGTGCTCAGCATACAAAGATATTCGGGTCACTTATGGGGACATCTTACAAGTGGACAACTTAAATACCTTGTTTGAGGAGGAAAGGTTGGTCAAATCTGCAAATTACATCATCAAAATTCACTGTCGTAGAGCTAATCTCGAGCGAAGATCTCAGGCTGTTTAGGGTCTTCTCTTTTCGGTGGTGGTCTTGTGCTGTTCCTGGGTCCCATAGGCTGCTGTGGCCTCGTGGACGTTATTAAAATATTTCATTTCATTTCATTTCATTTCAAGTATTTGACAAGTTTTGAAACTCTAAATATTAACCATTCACATAGACAGGAAATTTTCAATGCGAAAAGTCTGCAATAACTCCAGTACAAAGTATATTATTTTCTACCATCTGCTTGCCAGAACATTTTCTGGATAACATTAGACCATCTAGTAGGAGAGTTGAGAAACGATCTATAATAGCCAGCAGACATTGCTAACCAACAATTACCACTTAAATTTAGTGAATTTATTCTAGTTATGTGTTTCACCAGATGTTTGCAGTACTTGGAAATACGGTCTAAGTTTGCCGGTGTGTGAGACACGTTTATTGTTTCAGATTTATATCATCCTATTTTTCACAAAGTTCTCTCTTTTATATGTGTTGCTTCTGGGTTTGTAATCTTTGGGCAGCAAATCAATATAATTCTAGACCTATCGTTTATCAACAGCAGTACATATGTCAAAAGTGCTTAAACTTAATACATTCCTAAGAGACATGGTACTTCATTATTGTATGTTAAAAAATTATTAATCGGTTTTTGTTACGGTACATAGACATTGGTACATATTATGCAGTATTGGGGAAAGACATGGTTTATGTCCGACGGGAAATTGGATATTTAGGATACTTTTTGGTAATGGTACTAGTTGTCTTCTATATCGAGCGTTCTGAATTAGTTTGTATGTATCAGGGTGCATCAATGCCATCCTCAATCACCTCAGGAGACTTTACTAGAAGTTACAAGCAGATATTGTACGGGGGAATTTCCTTGGTATTTCTTTCTTTTATGTGGAGTTCAGGTTCAGGTAAAAACCCAAAATAAACTTTTTGAGAATCTGTTAAATTCTTTGGGAATATGATTCTGGATTATTCCATTTGGTCAATGGCAAGACTTAACAGGCATTTTTTCCCCTGCAGCTCTTTTGTCAGGATCATACATGCGTGCCCCAAAACTCATTTCGTATGGGGTCATCATGTCTCTCCTTTTTACACAACTAGCTTATGCGAAAGTCTTGACGGGAGAAGCCGATACCCTTAAGGAGATTGAGGATAAATCAGAATAATTTTAAATCTAATTCTTCCAGAAAGTTGGTAGATCCAATGGAAATATTCTTAAGCTGGTTTCAACGCCAAAACTGTAATATATGATGATATTTTGTAAATAGTTTTATATTGTATTCTTTAAATAGATGCAAACCTATATTTGAATGTCCCTTGTATATTTGGTATTCAATGGGCATTTCGTACTGTAAAAGTTAATGAATCAAAATTTGAAAAAAAATTGGATGTAAATAATGAATGTAGTTCACCGCCACAAGGTGTCTGTCCACCAGAATCAATTGATGTACTTTTCACCCTGTGAGATCTTTATTAAATTTGCTCGCAAGAGCTTATTTTTGATGACTTATCTTGTCATCAAAATTTATAACCATTCTGAATTCAAAAGTATTATTTTCTTAGCCAGGATTGAAAAGTTACATTTGTTACTGGCCGGTTCTTCCATTGATAGGCAGAAAGATTCATTCCGGCACCATGGGTTGCAGTAGGACTTAAATGACAAGACATTGGAGCCCATATCAGAAGAAATGAAAATGAACTTCACCTAAAGTAGAGGTGTCCATTTTCATCGAAAGATAAATTATCGTGAAAACACTACCATGGTCACAAGCAGTCAATGGTGGCAAACAGAACACACCTTGCAAACGAAGCAAAAACAATTGACTGTAAATGAGGGAATACCTTATCATAGACTTTCCGCTTCCAATAATTGGTTTACTTCCATAAATGTCAAATCTTGCATTATAACAGCGGGTCCCCTGCCACCGCTTAGCTAATTTTTTTTAGTTCAGATTGTTGAAGAGTTTTTTCTGGGGTTAGGGGTCCCATAATTTTTATGCTTTTCTGCTTATTTGTAAATCTTTTTGTTTTAATGTAGCCTAAATATGTGGTTATTTTTTTTATTCGTTTTTTTATTTTTTTAATTTTTTTTTGTCACATAAAAAGAGATAAATTTGCAAGGAAATGTCTTAAAAAATAAGAGATGATTTTATATTATACATTGTGCTTTATTTTTTTTATTTTTTTCCATAAGACCACTTCTTTCTTCAAATAATTAAGCAAATATTAGTCAAGCAATGGTTTGTATAATTTATCCCTCCCTTTTCATCGACAACTAATATTTTAATTCTTAAAGTGTAGCTCCTCCACTATTTTAAGAGATATTCTATTATACATTCTCTTTTTTTTTAATAGATATTCTGTTATACATTATGTTTTTTTTTTTTCATTTTCGTAAGGCCACTTGTTCCTCAAAAATAAAGCAACAAGCAGTTTTCCGTAAGGCCACTTGTTCCTCCAAAAATAAGCAACAAGCAGCTGCATGGGACAATGAGGGTTAATAGTGCTTATGTGGTTATTTGATAAGATGGTTGACACTTGAAAAACAATTGCAGGACAAGAAAAGATAATAATAGGTAGTGATAATTAGTTGACATTGAAAAACAATTGCAGGACAAAAAAAGATACTTGCATGTTTGATATAAACAGAAGAATAATAGTAGGTAGTGATAATTAGATAACAATATTTTACAAGCATTCATTCTATGCAAAATATTTAGACCTAATTTTTTTTGGTTAAACCTGTTCTATGATGAAGATTGCAATGCAGCAAATAGAATGTTGAAAATCTTGGGATTGGAAGAGTAAAGTAAAAAGGTTTATGAAAAGCTAGTGAGGTCTAAAATGGAAGAGTACGTACGAAGGAGGAAATAATTGGTTTCTTTTGGAAAGCATAATCCTATAGATTTTTGGAGTGAATTGTAGCAAAATAGTACAATTGTAAAGATAATATTATAGACTACCAATGGTTGGAATTTACAAAATTGTATACAAGAGAGTACAAGGTAAGGACATCCCCTTTGTAATTAGTACAAAATATCAAGGAAGGGATTAAAAAGATAGCAATGGGTAAAGCGTGACATAGATGGGTTACAAATGCAATACTTCCATTGGGGCTTGTAAGCCCTCACAACATACATCAAAATGATATTCGATGGGGTCATTCATAATGCTTTTTTGGCAAATTGGACAACTAGTTTTATCATTCCTCTCTTCAAAAGTTGAGATATCAACAATCCATCAAATTACCATATTATAATGATTTAGAGCATAGAATTAACAATTGGGTAGAAAATAAAGAAAAGAGGGTAAAAACACAATTAGGTTTTAGGTCCAAACATTCCACGATTGATCGCTACACTCTAAGAAACTTGATTGAGAATGTATGGGATAAAACAAGGA